>JAANSN010001551.1:0-32295 GCA_036850665.1 Dicranocentrus wangi
TTTACAAACTGGACTGGTCCGGACTCTGGATGATGGGTTACACCGTCGTTATTCTATTCTATTCTATCCCGCTAATTCAATTTTTCAAGTAGGTTCTGTCCATACTCTTCATACAACTAACTGATAGTTAAAACAAAAAGTTGGATTGGAGTGGAGTCTAGTGGCGAGTGGGCTACTCTAAAATCACGTTATTATAGCATGTCCAAATAAAAGCCATCTCGGCAAGTAATGCCATTCTCTCTCTCCTCCAACCTCCACCACTAGATTAATTTCGTTTCGAATTGAATGGCGAGCTCATTAGTGCTTGTGTACAAAGGAAGGGCCAGCTTAATGAAGATCGTTCATTTGATTTACTTGAAAGGGACCATGTTTACTTGATGCGGGTGATATTTCAGCTCAACTACTCAATTCAGCAGCGTCGCAGTCGTTCTCGTTATCCCAGAGTCTTCGAACACATAGCTCCTGCTCCTTTATGACATAGGTATTACGCCTATTGTAGGAGCATAACCACTGTTTTATTCTCCGCACACAGTGTGTTCATCAAACAATATTAGTAGGAGAACTGAGTGAGTCTCTGGGAGCAGTCCACAACACAATAATAATGATATGGACACGCACGGAGCGGTGCGGTGTGCAAACAGGAGGATAATAGGCACTCCAAGTGTTTTTCAATGGGCCCACTCCGATCCCAATAAAATGGGAATATAGCGAGCGACCAATCGTCCGGTTCGCGACGGCTACTCGCTCCGCTCAGACACACGGATTGTTTACATTTATAGAGAGGAAATTTTACTCGTCATCATTATCCCCGTCACCCGGGTGCACATGTGTCTAGCCGATTGATCCATTACACTTTATCTCACAACTCAACTCAACTCACTCAGCTTTTCTAGCTCCCTCCTTGTTTTGATAGCCTTTGTTTCTGTTAGTGAGCTGAGCTCACGATGAAGTGGGGAGAGGGGCGATGGAGGACTACTATAATATCAGACCAACAAATCTCCCTTCTTCTCTCCCACCTTCCATCTGCCTCCTTTGAATTTATATGTAAAACAAATTAAGTTAATTTACCTTTTTCGCCGATTAAACTTCAATCCTTTTTTAATTGGGTCACAAATTCATCAGTTGGCTGTGGAGTTGGAGTGGTCGTGTGAGGAAGATGAAAAGGAGGTAATCCATCATTCCCCTAACCAACCATTCATCAACATCATCATCATCATCGTCATCATCATCAGCATCATCATGATAGGCGAGCCAAGCCGAGGAAAGGAAACGAGCTATCATCCTAACCGTAATAACGTAATAATCATGAAATAAAACCAACTCCTTCGACTCGTATCACCTTCTCACAGAGAAGCAGTAAATGGTAGCCTGACGAAACTCGCTGTTGTTGTACAAGCGCGCTATTTTTATCATCTTAATGAGTTAATAAATGGACTTTTACTGTTCCTTTCTGGCTCGTTAAAATTAGCTGGTTCCGTTCTTAGTTGCTCATTGTAGATGCGACTCACCTGTACGCACTGCATGGCAGACAGGCTAATTAGAAATTTATTTGGAGCGTCATTATGAAACATTAAAAAAATTTCCGTCCAGTGAAAAAGTCGTCCATATGAAAAGCTCTAATCTCTGTTTGATAGCTGATATGAGATGATATTATTACACAAGTTGTGTGAGCTGTGTGTGTTGTAGTGGGAAACGATGCAATAAAAAGTTTAGTTGGTCTGGTTCCTCTCGTAAAGATTAGAGCCAAGTAAACTTGTTGAAATTCCTTCAAAATTTATACGTCTTTTTAGATAGACAGCGAAGAAATCGCCTGGAGCAATCCCCATTTTCCTCCTCTGGGATATTCCATTCCATTCTGAATTTTCTCAACTGCGGGCTGCCTGCCTGCCACCACCGAATGTATTGAACTAGTCATGGGCTGATGAAATTGAGATAAATTGGATTAAAATTTCAGCTCTCCCTTCAAATTATTCGCAGCTGCTTAATTGGATGACTCATTTTTTTTCCTTTTACACTTGTCAGCTCTCCTTTTGACAGTGTTGTCTTCTCGTCTCACAGCCTCGTCGACACTCATTTTATAACATTATGCCTATCGGATAAGCCCAAACCTGCTGCTGCTACTACTACCCCTCTGCTCCTATTGTCTCAAAACGCTGCTGCTCTAAGCCGTGATTATCCGGACGGCTAATGTGGGCATTTACAATAAAAAACCAATTTAACAGCCAGTTTCACTTATCATCCCCATCCATTCCATCCATCCACCCCTCGAAAAACTTATTGGATTTACTCGCATTAAAATTGCATTCATGTTATTGTCATGTTACACACAATCTAAATGAGCATAATATACATAATATTTTAGTAGTCCGTCCTCCTGCCAGATATTTTTAAGCGATATCTGTTTTGACGGCTATTGTTAGAACAGTGGTTCAAATAAATGAGCGTTCATGTTTTTTACGAGTTGGGATTATTGCGTTGCAAAAAAATAATATTGCGTTTTTTGGGGGTTATGGAAAAAAGTTGAGTTATGAGCCAGGGCTCTCTAGAGCTAGCGAACTCGTCATCTCTCTCTCAGCGAAATGGGGAATGGAGTTGACAGATGGTTTATTTGTATGCAAATATGAGGTTGCAGACTAATTCTTGTAGCAGTGCAGGCAGACATATCATATCATATCAGCATATCACACGCTCACAACCCAACACCACCACCACCACTAAACCAGCAACCCATCAACGTCCACCAATTCCACCATCCACAACACCAGCACCAGCAGCACTAGTAACAAAAGAGTGAGAGGAGGAAACAGACATGCATATTATTATAAAGTCGGAGGGAATAAGAGTGCTTGTGTGTGTGTAGCTCCTGCTCTTTCTGCAACACCACACCACCATCACCACCGTGTCAGGGTGGCAAAAGCAGCATCACATCGTGGATCTCTTAATGAAATATTTTGCTGCTATTTCTCTCCTCCAAAAAAAACTGCCATTCCACCTCCTCCTCTCCTCCTAATATACCTTTTATAGGGGAACCCATTTACAACCGGCACAAGTTATTATTATTTTAGTGATGGTGGTGGTTTTGCAAGGAAGGGCGAGTGAAGGAAAGCGTTTTAGCTTTAGGTTATATCTATTTTTGAACCTTTCTGGCTGGCGAGTGTAGGAAACTAATCATATCCAAATTGAAGATGGTCGTTAGAAGGAGGAGAGCGAGCGAGCTGGCTTTCGTAGCCCGGATGGATGTTATGTGTTGTGTGATATTATTATGATGGTTCTATTCATGTTTATATAATCAAGGCTGGCTGGCTGGTTGGAATGGTGGTGTGGAGTAGTGTGGAGTGAAATAGAGGAGCTGCTGGGAGAGAGGAAACAGGTATCAGCTTAATTAAGTGCGGGGATTTTAATTGCCAATTAATTTATAATCCCTCTTGCAACTGGGCTACGGGACGGGAATGGAATTCAAATGAGTTTTATGTCCTTCTTCTTCTTCTTCTCCTCTCCTTTTGCCTCCGCTCTCCTCTCCTCTCTCTTTCTCTCTCTCCTTCCCCACCAACACTTCCCTTTGTATTCCAAGCCAGCTTTTTGCTCGCTAATAGTGTACACGAAAAGGAACATGCACTCCCAGTGTGTTACTACATGTGTACTCTGGAACTCATTTTTTGTATCGGGGAGAGAACAGGAGAGAAAAAGGTTTTCGTTTAAAAGCAAATTGCAAAATCGTGTTCCATCCTATATTAATGTTATCCCTCATTTCCTTTCCGCTTTCATTAGGACAGGGAAAAAAGTGGAGCTGTTTAGCTCTCACAGGGCTCCATCCAACTCTCCAACGAAGCCTCTCTCTCTCTCTCTCTGCCTCCATGTGTGTCTTATTGTGATGATGGTGGAACGCAGAGTTGAAATGAGCTTCATAAATATTATGAAAATTCCTCCGTTGAGCTTTAGTTGCCCATTTAATTTAATAACTTCTTTCTAATTAATTGCCTCTTGTCACTTTCAAAGTGATTTTAGTTGCATTTTTTTCTCCTGTTTTCCTTACTCTCCTGCTGGATGGAGGTCGCATGGGGCATGGGCATCAGGCAAACATTTAATGAGGAGAGGTGATACGTGACCAATGTCGAGTCGTAGAGGAATGCAGTCTTTTTCTTTGTCTATTTATATCAAAACTTTTTTTCTGGCCCGCTGCATCCCTCTCATTAGGAGAATGTGGAATTAGACATTTAATGAGGAGAGGTGATACGTGACCAATGTCGAGTCGTAGAGGAATGCAGTCTTTTTCTTTACCTATTTATATCAAAACTTTTTTTCTGGCCCGCTGCATCCCTCTCATTAGGAGAATGTGAAATTAGGAGGAAGGTCATCCAATCGATTTTTTCTTCTCTTCAAAAGAGTCTTTTAAACGAAAGGGAACTGAGGATATAGTTGAGGAAACTGAGGATTTCCAGGAGGGAAGAAGAAGGCAAATGAGTTTGGATCCACAAAAGTGACAGCTTTTTTATATTATGAGCTTTTACAGGACAATCCGGGTTAATTGACACAAGTCCAAAAGATTGAGCGAGCACAGCAGTTATGCACTACGACTACGAGCATATATACAACCACTTTGTGTCAAAATCAAATTTTCTGCGACACGGCTAATTCATTTTTCTTCTGGGAATAGGAGGCAAATTAGTCTAATGAGCCATTCGTTACTCATTTCCACGAAATTATAGCGTTAGAGCAGCACTAGCAGATCGATCTCATCTCCTCCTCTCCACCAACCAAACCAATATGCACCTATTTTCTACAACGCTAACGCAGCAGCATTCAGCAAGAAAAAAGAGGAATTTGATATAATGAAATCCAGGGAGGCAGGCGGGAGGAAAGGGAGAAATGCAAGAGAGGGGACACAAATCGAGATTTTATTATTCGATAGTGGTGCAGGCAGTGGCAGCTTGGCTTAACAACCTAATCCAAACTCACCCCTCTCATTACTGACTTAACGAACCAATACAACAATAATGATAATAAAAAAGACGACGAAGGCGAAATTGGGAATTGGGATGCGGGTAGTAGTTTTCCACCAAGGTCTGTCTGACTCTAACTGAACCAGCTGCTACCGTTCTCTTCTGGCAATTTATATCTCTCTCTGGCTTTCTTGGAATCTCCATAAGAGTCATGTCATGAGAAAATGTCTTAGTCGTCGTGGATGAGTATTGAGTATGGTGTATGGTATCTTCTTGCGTATTTACAACGTGACTTGTTTCGGGTGATTGAGAGACAGCTTGACAAAATCTTCGTATATTATTATTACCTATTAAATTAGCTCGACAAAAAAAACTCACTCATTTCGACTCTTATTAAGAAATGTTAACTATCGCTCAATGTAGCTGGATGGGTACGACAGCCTGACAATAATAATCTCCCTTTGAAATCGGCGTAGACAAGTGTATCGCGGGAGGGAGAGAGACAAGGAGAGCTAATTTAAAAATAACTTTTTCCCTTTGATTACATTCTTTGATTTTTGTGGAAAGCAAAGAGGAGCAGAAGGAAGGACGAGGAGCACACCAATTAGGTTCTAGCTTTCTCAGATATTTTTTTTTTTCGTCTCTTTTTATTCCGTCCTTGTTGCTCTCCAGTTTATCACCTCTCATATCTCTTTACACGGTTGAGAATCCCACATTACATTCTAATAAATTAGGAAAGAGAGTAGGTACGTCTGGCTCGCTCGTAAAATGTGATGATGCTTTGATACATTTTCTCTCTCTCTCTCTCTCTCATTCAGAGTCCATCGAACTAATTGGAATTGTGTTTTTGGAGTAGCTATATATATAGGAGTAAGTAGTGTCTGGTGATGCTGATTAGCCAGAGTGAGTCGTCCTCGTCCTCCACCTCCTCCTCTTCACTAATCTACTGAGAACATAAAGTTATGCGTATCTCCATGTAATGTATACTTACACTCTCATTCGCCGTATAAAACTGTCTCATTTTAACCAACTTTCCTCCTACTCTCCGCTCCGCTCTTCCCGTTTTCATTAAAATAAGTGTACTTCCTCCTTCACTCCTCCGCGCGACTCTCTCTCTCTCTCTCACTTTTCCATTTTCAGAAGCCAATTTATTAAATAACCAATTAGTAACTATAAGTTTTTTTCTCTCTCGTAAGTTTAATACTTTTTTCACATTGGAAATGGATAAGGGATGATGATGATGACGACGGGACGAACTATATAGTCCCATTAACACAGCGCAACTACTACGACTACTACTACTACCATTACTCATTATCATCATCATCTTTTTTTGCTTTTTTTTACTCCAAGTTACACGTTTTGTATTAATCTTTTTCCCTCGTGTGCCGTGACTCCGTCGTCATCATCGTTAAACTCCACTACTCGGCTTGTCGTGGCTCTAAAAGCGTCAAGGATATTAGAACAAAACGGAGAGAGAAGCATTTCATCATCATCGTCATATGCATTAATTAAGGCTCTTGAAATTCTAATTAGTTGCTCCAACATGGCTTCATCATTTTTTCACATGTAGCTCGACCGTGGAGAAGAGATAGTGACTCTCCCATAATAACACATCACATCTCACATATATTTTTCCTCCAAGCAAAACTCTTGTAACCTTCGAGAATTGCTGCGAGCTGGGAGAAGGAATATATACGCTTTTTAATATTATGGAATATATTTTTTAATGTTTTTATTTTGGGGGAAACAACACTCGGTTCCCGTTCCTGACGTTCGTTCCCCATTAGAAAAAGGTATATTATGAATCATAAATGAGGACGCGGATGAGGGACGTAGTTTTGGTTTGGAGTGGTTTAAACACAAGTGGATATACTTGTCGTCTTCATTTTTAGAAACGAGAATATTAAAAATAATTAAAACTCGTCTAATTGACCTCCCCGTCCTCTGAATCTCCACGAAAAACAAAAAAAAACTCTTTTCGAACATGTTCTAATCTGGATTACGTAGACCTATACTGCACCACTGTTCTTTAACATGGAGGCTAACTAATCAAATAAAAATCCCATTTTCTACTCGCAACCCGGCAAAAACACTCGCCTCATGCTGTAGCGCAATCTACGGGGTAATTCTTCGCACCAGCAAAACTAGGGAACATAATATAACATCAAGATTCCACATGATCATCATCAGCAGCAGCATCACGGGGCTCTCCTCTCATTAGCCAACTTTTTTTCCAAAGGGACTTAAGGGGGCTGTTATGTGATCATAATTAACCTCAAGGAATGCTCGGGAAAAAAACTCTTTGTATTTATTGTGTTAGTGTGTAACTACGTCACAGAGAATAGAGCGAAGTAGAGGAGTTGTACGTTTTTGTTTCGCTGTTAGCTAGCACTCCGCTCCGTGTGGAGGAGAGAGGGAGAGAGAAAAGAATGGTTGCTGACAAAAAGCAAAGAGGAGAGGAGAGGAAGAGAGAACTCTGTTCTCTGTTCTGACTCTGAAAGATCCTTCTTCTTCGTCTTCTTTCTACCAGAGAGATCCAATTAAACCTTAACCACCTCTTGGCTAATTGGACCCGGATTTTTTTCTCTCTCCTTTACCTCAGCACAATTACTGCTACCACCATCACCACACTACTACCCCCTCTACCACACCACCACTTTTGTTATCATCAATGAAGATAATATACATTCCTTTGTGAACTCACTCGTCAGTCGATATATACAACACACACACACACACACACACATTCGGTCGGTTTGAATTATTTTTGTGTGACGAGGACGAGGAGAAGTATTATAACTTGTAGCCAAGTTTAGTTGGAGATTGGGAAGTTATGTTCTGTGCTCATATGATGATGCATTTATAAGTATAGCCTAGGTTTTGTCGGTAGGGAGCAAAGAAATAAGAAATGTGATTCTTCGTGTCTCTCTGCCTTCTTGGTTTAGCTTGGCTCACCACCAGGCCACACCGCAGCGTCAACTTCATTGCTACCACCACCACCTTCTCATTATTCATTAGCCCTTTCCTCTTTCCCTCTGAAGGAACAACAACTTCGTTTTTCTAGATTGAGGTGAACAACGGATCGGAACGGAGACGACGACGACTTTTCCCCCAATCAATGGCAATAATCCCATGTTAATTTATTTTGTTAATTTGTGTATGAAGAAATAAAAGGATCTCATTTCGGTTCTGGACAGGAGGCTACCAACATATAGTCACGTTGCTACTCCTCTAATGACTAGGCTTCGAGTGTGAAACTGTGAATGGGAAGAGAGGTGGTGGTGGTAGTGGTGGGCCACAGGTTCTGTAGGTATTCCGACTGTTAATGAAGAATGATATATTTAACGAACATGCACTTGTAATCATGCTCATTCCCATCCTCCTCCTCCTCCTCCTCGTTCATGCGGGATAGTAAATTTTTTTTAGCTTTTTATTCGTCATATTACACCATTCTCATTCTGATGACGACGATGATGATGATTATATGATGATACAAACATGCTTATGGACTCACCGACACTATATATTATATACTACGCATATATGGCTACGGAGGAATCCCACCCCGCAACATATTATTATTATTACTATTATTATTATTACTACTACTACCTACTACTACTCGTAGTTCTCCCACTTTTTCCATCATCAGCATCATTATTATTATTATTAGGGAAAAGGGGAAATAGGCAAACTGCATTACAATAATGAAGCGAGGAGAATGCCCATATTGTATTATATTATGACTCTATACTCTCACAAAATAATTGGGGGAGCACCCAAAGGGTTCCCACTTTTTGCTTTCACTGACTATGCCTGCCTGCCTGCTTGGTTGACTGGCTAGCTGATTATTTTGAGTGAGTGTCTGCCTTACAACAGTGTAGCATTGCATTGGAAGAAGGAGTAGTTTAGTGAGTAGTGCTCCTGCTTCCATCTCCTTCTTCCTTCCCTCCCCATGTCTCTGCATTATTATATACAACTTGATTTTTTTCTACAAAATTTATATATTGTCTCGAGTTACGAGAACGAGCAGCAGAGAATGTTATATATATGTATATATATTCTTTATTAGTGACTATGACTGATTGTGAATGAGGTTTATAATATCATGAATGGGCCTTTAATTGGGAGCTGTTATTGTGGCTAAGGAGTAAGGAGTAAGGAGGGAGGGAGGGAGGGAGATGCCTGCCTGGCCTTGTTATTGTCACTGACGGAGCTATCAATCCTTCCTCCTCCTTTTTAGCTATAAACTGGTGTCATTAGGCTGGTGGTGGCAGAAAAGGAGCATGCCTTACAATCCTATAGTTTGTGGTCTCAATTTATATATCGAATAATACCACCTTACCACCGCCAACTTTTTTATTTCCATTCTTCTTGCTGCTCTGCTAGTTATTCCGAATCCTCCTGCTACAATGTTTTGTGTGGTTATTATTGCAACGCAAATTGGATATATATATATCGGTTTGCTCCTGCATCTGGTTTGAGAGTTTGATTGCACAGCAAATGAGCAATTTTTTTTTCGTAGCACTTTTGGCTCAGGTTCGTCTCAAGTTATAATAATTTCGCGCGAGCTTCACATGTGTCATGTGCCGTGCCCGCATCCGTGTGGAGTCGTATGTATAGCCCACCAGCCCCTCTCCGCTCGCTCACAGGCAGGATATATATCTCTCTCGCTCTGAGGTGGTGTAGCCACAAGAACCACATGAAATACGCTGAATGAGAGAGAAATAATAATGAGAGTGCCGGCTCACTCTCTCTCTCTCCGTTTTGTCCATGCTGGAGTGGAGAGTGGAAGAGCACATGTGCTCCCAAAGGATGTATCGGAATCTGGCTTTGGTTTTCCTCCCGCTGAACCCCGCACCAACCGAACCCCATTGCCAGCTTTTAATTATTATTATTATTATCATCATCATCAGTTGTAAAAAGTGCGGAGAGTTGGAGTGACACACGACGGTGCGGTGCGGTGGTGGTGGTGGCTAGCAACATTTTCCCCCATTCCAAAGGTTCCAGAGCCGAGGTACCACAATATATACATATATATTCCAATCAATTCGCCAAGTAACTTGCTGCAGTAATGAGGAAGACTAATTATGATGTTGATTTAATGATTTGTGATGATGATGAGTCTCTTCTTGTGCCGTCCTCCGTGGTGGCTTGTCTAATGAGATGGGGTAAACTAGGCAAACGCTTTTGCTTCCTGCTAAGAAAGCTCTATACACGAGTCGCCTCCTTAGAGAAAAGGATATATCCCGACCGACCGAGTTTCTTGTTCCTCTCCTCATATTATTAAACTCGAGAAAATTCCGTAGAAAGCTGGGTTGCTGTTGGAAGAAGGAGAAGGAAGGAGAGTGCGGCTGGGTCTCCGCCAGCCAGCCAGCCAGCCACTATTGATATTGGAGCCGAGGAGGAGAAGGGAAAAGTTGATGTGATGTATTCCCACTTCCTTCCTTCGTTAGCACTTCACAATTTGTGAGAGTTGGCTTATATCAAATCAGCCTCAGAGCAGAGCAGAGCAGCTCAGTTGTATATAGTTTTTAATAAAGGGAGAGAGGAGTATGGTTCTATGATTGACTTTTATTGTGTAATAGCCATGTTTTCACTTGTTCTAATGGGCTGTCTAGCTCCGCTGCTAGCTCCTGCTTGAGTCCTGCTCCTTTCCTCCATCCATCCAATCCACATCCCTCCGTCGTGTTATTATTAGTGTGGCCAGCTTAATTAGTTAGTAACTCCTTTTATTTCTTTGAGTCTAATCTCATCCTCGAAGCAAATCAATTAGAGACTTTCCCTCTTTTAGCCTCAGCATCCTCAGATCCCAATTCGAACTCAGGCCTACATCTAGTCGCGCTTCACACCATCGTATCTAGAGAGTAGAGATGAGGAGGATATAGGATAGAATTGGATAGAGGCACGACTGTGTCGCACTTTTATTTTTTTACTGAAAAGCTGCCCAACTCCTCTCTCCTAGTTAGTGTATATATGGTGCTTATTATTAGTGTTGTGTTTCGAGTCGAGCCGCCTCCCCTCCCTCCCTCCCCATTAATCTTAATTGATAAGATCCTTTTTGCGAAAATTTTAATGGGTTCCATTGGAAGTTCATTAGTTGTTAGGTTGTTATTAGGGTCTTGTCAGGTCTTGATTGCAACGACCAAAATCTATCTATAGCCTCCATTCCGGAATGAGCTATAGAGGAGGAAAGGGAGTAAATAGTTGCCTCCACAGGGTCCGATGGAAAACATGCACGCTTTGTGAGAAGGAGAAGAGAAACCAATAAAATGGTGTAGTGTTGTCTTGATCACCTATTGCTTTGCACTTACTCTATATAAACCAGTTCAAAGACTCGGGCGTCCTTTCTCTAATTTTCCCAAATCCGTAATCTCCGTTTCGTTGTAACTCTCACTGGGAAAAATCTGGAGTTGTGTGAGCGACGATAATGCTGATGATGAGGTGGAGGAAAGGTGAGAGAAAGTGGTTGAAGGATGAGATGATGATGGTGATGATGAAATGGAGCAAACTGCATAAATGGGGAGCGTGATTGGTTGTTGTACCACCGACTAAATTACATTCTTCAACAAGAAGTCCACCCAAGAAGAAAGAGAAAATCAGGCACAGAAAGTAAGACTAACCTCACCACCACCTCCACCAGCACCACCGCAGTAAAATAAACCTAGTCTATATCTTGTTTGTACACACTCCGTTTGGCAGCGAGGTGGTGCGTAGTAGTAGTAAGTTAGTAAGGGCGCAATCAGCGGGAGGTGGTTGAGAAAATAATGAACAAAACTCAAATTGTTCCCTTTATTAGAACACACCATATAGCCAATAGCTTAACGGACCATTTCGCTCAGTGCGAAACGAAAAGCGGAGGCACGGAAGAGTAAAGAGAGTGATGGGGATACGAAAAGAGTATAAATATAGTACTACTAGTTCAAGTGGGCCTTGCATTTTGTATGGAGGGAAATAAAAACCAGCAAAAATTTCTCCTATCAGCGAAATATCGGGTTTTTTTGGACTCCCAAACTCAGCTCCCTCCACCAAAGACGAAACCTACAGCGGAGGTGCATATAAAAGCATTCCATCCTCGTTTATTTCTTCCTTCCACTTTCATCAGCCACAAAAACTCCACTTCTCTCGCTTGTAATAGATGTCCGGCGGACTGCATTGGAAATCAGTAAAAAAGGGAGAGAGAGAGAGAGAGAGTGAGCGAGTGTGTGTGTGTGTTCACCGGGAGATATCTTTTTTGGAGAGAACATATATCAAGAGTGTCCCTCCTCACACATCCACCAAAGTCCAACCAGAAAAAAAACTACAAGAAGTGTACACATACACACAGAGAGAGCTCAGCAGCTTTGCTCTTGCTCTCCTTTTTCACAACCACGTTCATAAAAATGGGAAGTTATATCGGCTATACACTTCTTTTTTCCGTTGTATATAACACATCTCCTGTATCAGCCTTTATTTCACAACAGTTTGAGATGGGAAGGAAGGTTTTTTTTAGGTAATTGATTTGGTGTCGGTTCGTTAGCTCTCTTTTGGCCCAATTACCCTCGTTTGCACCCTTCGTTCGCCTTCTTTCACTCTCAGTTTATGTCGGAACAAGTAGCACTATTGCTTGTTCCTCTCTCATACTCGCTCCCAAAATGTGCGTTGCTGATGTACATATACATACACGTCTCACTATATGTATACGACTCTAGACGAGAGTGCTCCGGCCGTTGCGTTGCTGGCTGATGGAGAAGAAGTAGTCCGTGTGTGTTGAGATTCCGATTCCACCTATTTTCCTAATAAACTCCACCGTTATATATGCCACCTAACAAAGTGTATATTATTTTGGACTAGTGATTTTTAAAGGTGTAGTTGCAACTCTGTTTAGGTTCATTCATGGAGTATAAAATGTGAGAGTTGAGGGTGATGCGGAATGCCAATACACAGAAGAAGAACTACTACACTTCTCTAATAATAAAGATACTACTTGTTAGTGGATCCTCTCTCCTAACTGACGAATTTTCCCCCAAAAAATTTCCATTCCCAGACTGAGCTCGATTCGAGCTCCTCTAAATTTGCTCTTCTTGGTTACGTAATGTGGGTTCTCGGAAACACGGTTGGATTAAAAAAAAAGACTCTCCTCTCGAATGTTGTCTCAGCCGAGCAGAAGAGTCTGTCAGTTTTGAAAATTAGTGATTTATCTTTATCGCACAAAGGCAGGGGAAAAGTGTCAGGTGAGGTGGGTTTCCTTCCACGCGAATTAGCGATTAGGCAATAAGGTAACTAGCTGTAATTATTATGTGTGCTCAGCCAGGAGACCGAAAGGCTTGAGCATAGTTTTTTTTTATTTATTTTATATTTTTATTTAAAAAAAACTCGTCGTATTCCGTCAAGATGTTCACAACTGCAGTTTGTGTTGTGTACTTATTTGTATTTGTACATATTATAACTTCCCACTGAAAACTGCTATCTCACCCTCTCCATCCGAGAAAACTGCTTGTTTAAATTCCTTTAGGCAATTAGAATTTTTGTGAGCGCAGCACAACCAAGCCAAAAGTTAATTATCCCAATTAGAGTAAATCCTTGTTACGGAATTCCACTCTCTTTCTCTCTCTCTCTCTCTCTCTCTTCATCTTCCCTAATGAGTGTCCTTTAGAGTGCAAAGTACCTTCAACAAGATGGAATATAATGGAATCGCATTGAGATTACGTTACTTACGAGCCAGCCAGCCTGCCAGCCTCTCTGTTCTCCTCTCCTCTCCTGCACTTCCACGCACACAGACAGCAACTCGTCAGATCTAATTACTTTTGCTTACACAGCCTATGGATGTCACAAAGAGCCGGGGATAATATGCAAATACTTGTTTTAGCTCTTGTGCATGTGGTGATGATGATGATGATGATGCCGGTTGGAGAGGTAGGGGTACAAAGACGACAAAGACAAGTTGTGTATGTTGCGAGTTTTCCTCGCATTTAAAATGACACAAAAAAAACTTCATGTATCATCATATCATCCACCTCTCCTCCTCCTCCGAATAACAGTCAACACTCTGGATGAGGGTGGTGGTGGAGTAAAAACAAAAGCAGATGTTAAGCAAACCGCGAGTACTTTACTTCACGTAGCTCATAGCTCATCCTCGTCTTCTTGCCCTTGGCTCTCGTCTCTTCAAGAAGAATCCCCTTTTTAACAACAACAACGTCGTCAGTTCACTCATCAACATTATAATCATCATCATCAACAATCGCTCTCATCATAAAACTTTTTCCTCTCTTCTCCCCCCCCTCACTCCCCTACCCCCGACTAATCCGAAATTAAACAAAATTTTTTGCTAATTTTAAGCTCACTCCAACTTTATTTTTATTATTATTTACGTTGTTGTTGCAAGAGTGGGCAAATACTTAATTGTGAAGAGGATATTCCTTCTGCTTCTTTACGTTTTCGTTAATTTTTTTAGATTTTGAAGAGCACCTCTAATTCCTTTAGATGTTAACTAGCATGTAAAGACTAGAAAACCTTTGAAATCCGTTTCCGTCCTTCTCCAGAGTTGTATAAAATGCAAACGAGGGCAAAAATCTGGATGTACTTATTTATCATAAAAATATGATTTTATTATGTTAGTTTGGCTCCGACACAGCTCCTCTCCGCGAGAAGAGGAGATGATGATGACACAGCAGCACTGGAGCCTGCTTCTCTCTGCTCATTCGTTAATTGTGTACATGTTTTTCAGGCTCCGCCGAGCTGAAGAGTTATAATTTGCTTGTAATTTATAGCACATGTACATATATATTCCGTCCGGAGGAGGAAACTGGTGTTATTGCATTGTGTATTGCATTATTATTATTATTAAATGAAGGTTATGTTGTGCGGAGGAGAGGAATACACGGCTTTTCCAGAAAAGTTGATAAAATGATGATGAAGATGAATGGAGCTGAGCGTCATTAGCAGAGAGAAGGACAAACTAGACTGTAGTGAGCAACAGACTCTCCTCGTCGTCATTATAATTAGTGCAAAATGTCTCCAAATCCCAGTTTCTCCGCCGCCGCCACCACTCTGCCTCTATACGTACACGTATACTTTGGTAGTTACGAGAGGAGTTGAGGAAATTAGACAAGCTTTCGACTTGGAGACTTTTTAATCTGAGCTAACTTTGTTAGGGTCGCTACTCACATCTCGGCTCACGGCTCGGTCTGCCTGTGCATCCATCTCTCTTTGCCTGCCCATTGTTACCTAAGTTAAATGATCATCACATCACGGAGAATGAAATGATATACCAATAGAATAAAGTTGCCGTACATAACAGAGACCCTCTTTGGTGGAGTTGGATTTAAATGGAATTACGGCTGGGCATGTGGATATCTCATCTCTACTCTAGATATATATACATACGATACGAGTAGTATGTCTCAAAAATCAGGAATACTTGGTCGAGGTGGAATATTGCCATGTGGAAAGGCATTTAACACAACCTCTTTCCCACTAGCATCCCATCACCATGATCATCATCAGCGGCAACTCAAAAACCCTTATTACGCTGTATCCATATTATGCACGGATCTCTCTCTCTCGTTCTCCCGATATCACACAACTGTGTTTTAAAGGGGGAAAACGGAGAAGCGAACTAATGGTCTGCTGCTCCCTGCTCCTTTCCTCCGATATTCTCCGTGCCGTTTCCTACAAACGCAGCTTGGCTCTGATATGTGCATAATATGTGAGGACGAGGGATGGGATGGGAGTAGTGTGGGGTTTCCTCCTTTCTGGTTGTGTGAGTGAGCTAACAATGAGTATTTGGAAGTGATTTCGGAGGAGAGCAGTTCATTAAAATAAATTAAATTAAAGCAGGAGCATTGGGCTGGGTGTGCGGTGGTTTGGAGCTCAGAAGTGCAAGTGAAGAGCGGAGAGAGAGAGAGAAAGAGAGAGAGACTCTCTTCGCTTCTACTAATGAAGTCTCAGCTGCACCTCTCTCTTAAATGATTACATGCCGACAACAAACCAGCAGCACATGGGGCTAATTGCAGAAATTCTCTAGTTGCATGCCCCACCATGCCCAGCTCAACTGCTCGAAACGGAGTCGTTTGGACCGTTTTTATAGGCTTTTGGGTGGGTGGTGGTATATTATATTGCATTGCAATTCAGATATATACGGTTAGATTAGATAGAGAGAGCAGGTTGAGGCTCCTATTCAAATTCAAAGGCACGCTCAAACTCTCTCTTCTTCTCTCCTCTTCTGCCAGCCTCAGCCTGAAATTGAAATGAGATCTTCTTGTCCGGAACGTCTTGCTTTTGTTTACTTGGAAATAATAGCGACCGCCGCCGCCATATCCTAATTCTATTCTATTCGAATACACACAATCTCCCATCTATCGTCATTCATTCATGCCAGTTTTTGTAATTTTAGAAAGAACACGATGATGACATGATTCATTATATTTCTCAAATGACAAAAATACTTGCTTATATATGCCTTAACTAAAAATTGTTTCTGTTTTTGTTGATTTCAGGTAAAACTCTAAGCTTCCCGTTCAGCTAGCCTTGAAATACCAAAATACCCTCAGTTGTAATCAATCAATCAAAACCAAAAAATCCCCTTCGTTTTTTCCACCCCCAAAAACACGGGTTATAAGGTTACCCTGCTCTGGTTCACGATGCCGTCGACAATGAAGGTTTGACCTACCATTTATATCTTTATGACATTTTACAACCTCCCAACATACTTTTTTATCTTATCTTCTGGCACAATATAATCTTAACAAACAAAACAACTCTTCTTCTTCCAGTTTCAAAACAATTACTAAAAAAATCTCTTATTTTTTCACAATCTACCCTACACGCTACTGTATTATACGCTGCCATAAACAAAGAATTATTTTACAACTCTCCATATTTTTTCCGTCTCACACCCAGCTCGTAATTATGAGTCGGATTTCATGAGCTGCTCGGCCATGTAGCAATTATTATTATATAGTTAACTACGCTACGACGACTTATATTGCTGGCAGCAGAGTGTAATTCGAACTTGGCCCTTTGCCCTCTCGTTCGACTCGACGCAAAGACGCAATCACCACCACCACCACCGGAAGATAATATGTGAAGAAAGAGGGGGGGGAATATGTGTTAAGATTATTTGGAATTATATTATTTGTAGGTTGTGTAACACGATATTTCTTTGAGTTTCTCTCGCACAGAGCACGTCTGCCTCTCCTCCCAGATTGAGTCTCCATGATCATGAAACGTTTAGCAAGTTTTACAGAAATGGGGGAACAGTGGTGGTGGTGGGGGGGGGTGTGGTGATGTAAATAGTGTTTACATAAAATGTTTTTTTTCTAACCTGGGCACCCATAAGTTCCAGCTGTTTGCAGCTGTCGTCGTCTTACGACTAGTAAAAAAAAGTTGACGTCTTTCCGTGCCCAACCTAAAAAAGAAACCTTCCGCTCCAAGCTTTGCATCCGTTAGATCTTAATATTAGATTTTGGACGTATTTTATCTCCTAAGATGTCGAGCTACAAATTATTAGGTTGTGTTTTAATGTGCGTTATGATGATCATGGCGTTCTAGTTCTCTTTGACATTGATCCCTGAGTGACTGACTAATGTATACAGAGAATTCTCTCTAAATAATAATGTGAGAAAAACGAAACAGCAAAAAAAGTATTCAGCATTTTCTACACAGGATTTTTCCCCTTTTCGTGCAGACGCCAAGAGACCACAACAAACTTTTAAGAGCTAGTCAGTTATTATTATTCTTTTACAACATGAATGTTCCCTTTGAAATTTTTTAAGAGCTCAAGGAGATTAGCCACATTAAATGGTCTGCAGTGCTCAGAAGAGCAGACAGCTGAATGTACATTTTTTTCTTCTATTCAGCTGTGTTTATTATTTGTAACATTTTTACGAATTTCGCATTTGACACGCCACCACTGACTCGAAAAAGTCTTCACACTCGACACTTGGCTCAAAAGATACAAGCAAGACTAAGACATGCATGAAGCAGGAGCGAGCGTAGTAGTCCCAACCAAAACAACTGCACATTGTTCACAGATTTTTTCCCCTATTTTATTTACTTCCCCAGTTGGCCTGTTGTTGATGCATATTGTCAGGGAATGCAGAAAGAAAGACAAAGTCTTAAAAAGTTATTACTACTTGCAGGTAATAATAATGATGATGATGATGACGACGACTTCGAGTCGCCGGAAATTTTCTAGTCCATAGAGTTTTACAACTAATGAGTCTTTCGTCCCTCCTCTCTCCTGTACCTCAAGAGGAGTAATTAAAAAAGTGCCATGAAATTCATACGTGAAGGTCCAACTCGCTAATCCCCTGCTCACTCACTCACTCGCTATATTCATCAATTCATCTCTTTGTTTACATGGGACTCTTCCGTAAAAGACAAAAAATACAATCCTCGCTTCTCTCTCTCTCTCTCTCTCTCTGGACGCTTGTCGTCGTGTCTCTTAAACCCTCTCTGCATCTCTTTTCCCTTTTGAGAGAAAAATGAGTACATTGTGATTCGGGGACTTTTTTTATATTCTTCTTCTTCACAGGGCAGTAAAAAAATCTTTTAAAGCTAGTCATTAAAGCTATATGTAAAAAAAAGACAGTTGAGAGAGGGGATGGTGCACTCAAGCATTGAAAGACTTTTGGTGTATTATTATAATTGGTATTGCCTTAATAACCAATGTAAAAGTGCAATTATGAGTAGTCATCATTTATTTCGATTTTTCTCAAAACTACACACACTTTTTTATTATTTTCCCCGTAAGACTCTAATTACAAGGAATTACCATTCTTTACCATTTTTTTCCTTCAAGAATAATATGTGATCATGCAGTCGGACTAGGTCCGGGATGAACATTATCCCTGTTTCCCTGTAATAAAAGTTATCACTGTGAAGCCTACGAATGAATTGTGCTGTGGGGCAGGGATTCCTTCTTATTTTTTTAAAAACTTTTCAAATTACCGTCGAGCTTAAGAAGAACATTGTTTTTCAAATCATTAATTAAAAGAATAATGATAATATGCCAGTTGCATATATGTTTATTATATACGAGGTGGGTTAAAGTTTAGAGGATTTTTTTCTTCTTCTTCGTTTGAAGCTTAAGGATAAACAATGGGTTTCCAACAGTCAGCGCGAGTTTTCCACTTGTAAATAAAATAAAAAATGCCAAAATGGGCTATTACTTTATTAGCAAAGAAAGTTATACTTTTTGGATAGGTCCAAGCAGAAAGAGTTAAAGCTTCACAAAATATTTTTTTTACAAAAAAAAAAAAACATTTCTTTTGAAATTTCCACATTTAACACATTTGAGAAAACAGTGAGGGTTGGAGTTGGACGGATTTTTTCTTCTTCTTCTTTTCATCCCTCCAACATTTTCGTCGGCGCCAGTTATGCTACAGCGATAATAATCCACGCACCGGCAACCTGCTCTCTTCTTANAGTGAGGGTTGGAGTTGGACGGATTTTTTCTTCTTCTTCTTTTCATCCCTCCAACATTTTCGTCGGCGCCAGTTATGCTACAGCGATAATAATCCACGCACCGGCAACCTGCTCTCTTCTTAGCTCGGATGGAACGAAAAAATAAGACGTATATTAAAACCTCCGGAATACGTAAAGAAAGAAAAAAGTAAAAAAAAACTTTACTCTGTGCATGTTTAGTCATGTTAAACTCGGGCGAAAAAAAACGGAGTTTGAAGTGATGTTCTACCTGTAAAAATGTGGAGTTTGGATTTTGTACAGCCACATTTTTTCCATGTTTACTGGGCATGCATGAGCTGAACCTTTTGTGCTCGGAAGGCTTCTCTCTCTCCACCACACTCCACCACCATCATTCTCTCAGCTTTTCACTGTCTTTTAAGGGGATAATGATAATAAGAGTTTTTAAGATGCCGACTAACTGCCATTAGCCTCCTCGAATAATGATAATGATATGCAATAAACAATCATCTCAATGAGATTTCACGGATCGGTGTTCCTACCAACTTCACAGAGAAGGAATAAGGAATATAATGTACTCACATTTAGAAATTATACTCCGCTTCGCCATTATGTATTAGTTTGGAGTAGTCTGACTGCTACACGGTTGCTTTGCCTCCATCCACGAACCCATTTTAAACTCGGTGGAGTATGCGGTGGTGGTATTATTTATAGTTAATACAGTAATTGGCTGAAAGGATACCACCAGCACCACCACTGGCACTTTTTTTTGTTTTTATTTCGTCCGGTCGTCTGAACACATTTTTAGCAAAAAGCTAATCATAATCATCATCATCGTCATCATCATATCCCATCCTCACTGATTCTGCCTCTCTCTCTCTCGTTCTATCTATCTGGCAGTCCCAATTGTGTGTATACGCTTCATAGAAAAAGTCTAAACAAAAAATTATATACATATATTTTTTTCATTTGATTCCTGTCACTGATAATACAGATACGGATATGAGCAAAAACAACTTGTAGTAACATGCATACCTACCCTGAGCAAAACGTCCTACCTGCCATTTACAATGTATTTGGAATAGTTGGCAGTTTAAAAGGAAAAGGTTGTGGCTCATGCCAAAGCAAAACAGCAGAAAACAAAAATGTGTGCAACCTTTGGAGTCGGCGGACAGGCCATAACCAAGCCTCTCTGCTCTCTTCTCTTTCCCATTTCTTCTTGAAAGGGAAATTGCAACAAGGAACTTGCTAAACCTTTGCAAATAAACGTTTTGTTATATTTCCAACATCATCAACATTGTTTTTGTAGGCTGGAGGGCAAATAGGAAATTAAAGAAAAAAAACTTCTAGTTATCCTTTGATATGTGACAGGAGGAGAGGGGGAAGGTGGTTGCTTTCCTGGTTTTCAGATTGGGTGGTGGTGCGGTGGTACTACGAAGACTGCAGGGAAGATAGAGAGAGAGAGAGGAGAAAAAAAGTGATATAAAACATGTTGGTTTCGTTTCAGGCAGAAAGAAATTAATTTGCTCTTGTATTTCTTTACGCACCTTGTCTAAAATGACATGGTTGGCTAATTCAAATTATTATTTCTTTGCTTTGCACTCTGAATTAGAGCCACAATTCCTACGATTCTTCGCCAAGAGGTTACCTTACCTTTGTTGCAGCTAATAGCTATAAGCTAATGGGAAACTGATACAAGAAAACTGGCAACAATAACAACATTGCACATTTTAATGAAGCCTCAGTTTTAAAACCACCCTGCAGTAAAAAAAACATCATCATCATCATGGTGGATGGGGTTGGACGATATGAACCAGATCATAATAACATGTAGTTTTTTAGCATTTTTTTGCATATGCATATGCATAAAAAATTATAGGTTATTATCAGTTCCATTCCAACTGTTAAGTAGGGGGTAAAAGGAGCTGCCATTTGAATATGACTTTTTTAAACAGTGAACACCTTTTTCACTGGCGTCTCTGGCTGTGAGGCAACATCCGGTGCGACCTGTTTACAACTTTAAAAGTCAACTACTGCACTTCACCTGCCTCCTCTGCTCTGCACCCCATTATACTATTTGCTAACAACGACCCTCATCACAATGTCAAAGGAAAAAAAGCCGGAGACTTTCCGCTCGTCTTGCGAAGAGAGAGAGAGAGAGGGAGATGCAGCTTTTTTCTAAATCCTGTTTTATCCTCAGTTTCACTCACAATAACGCAGCGCAGTTTGCATAGTTTTCAACCTATAAGCCTCCTAAAAACACACATTTTTTCTGTGGGAGCAGGCTCCTGATTCTCCTCTTCTTGTTCGCCTCTAAAGAGGAAAAACTGTATTGGAGTTGACATGGAATGTTGATTAAGGTTGAAGGATCAGCTACCATCACCCATATTTCAGGCTAAACCATATCAACTATCGCAAAGGCTATCAGACACAAATCAGCTCATTACAACTTTGTCTCTTTAATTATTTATGGGGCCACTTAATTACCTTTATATTCCGTTAATCCGGTTGGCTACTACACAGCTTTTTCACAACTAAGTGGCATGAATTACATTATGGATTACATAATGGAAAAACTACGTTTCCCTTGTCATTTCATTAACTGATCGTATACCGTCAGTCTTCTTGCTCCCCTTTTAAGTTTTAGAGCAGAGTTGACGTTCGAACTATTCGAACAACGTTAAGGCTGACAGTTAGGTACGTCGATCAAGAACGACGACGAGGATGTTACTTGGTTGGCGTGGCGAGTGTGAAGGTGAAAAAGTTGGGTCTCTGGGTGGAAGAAATACTAAGTGGGTAGCTTGGTGGTGGTGTTTTTTTGATAAAGTAATGAAAACCACACCACCACCACCACCGCACTTATTTACTTGCTTATTTACAAATCCATATCAAAAAAAGAAGTTTGATATCCGCCTTTTGAGTTATATTTTATTTTTGCGGAGTGCCAGGTGGAGCAAAACAGGAGGCAGGAGGCAATAGTGGCAGGATAACAGGAAGAGCTAATATATTACCCTCTTTATAAAAGTGCAGTTTTAATGCGTTTCAAATCAACCATTCCTTCTCTAGAATAATAGAAAAAATTAATAAGGGAGGAAATAAAGAAACTTTTATATCTTCGTCTTCTATTGGATTTTGAACTCACTTTTTCCTTTGTTTGCGTAAAGGGAATAAGGTTCAATTGGAGAACAGGTTCTTATAGCTCCTTCCTCTTTCCCCACTTCTGCCTCCACTTTTAATGAGTTGAATTGAAACAGTGTGGATGTGGATATATATGGAGGAAACGGGGTATTAAGGAATACGTTGTTATTGTGTCTGTGCCTTATATATATTTCGTAGATAACTTGTCATTATTTTTTTAAGCTTTTTTAATGTTCTGCGGATAATTAGGGAGCAAGTGTAGGTATATCGTTATTAGAATAGGTATACCTTTCAAAAGGTGCAAATGAGTGCAAGGTGTGCTTTATTGCGTGGATTGCAACTATAATCCTTGTTAAAACCTTGTTTTTTCTCGGCTTTTTCTCCGACTCTGAATTAGTCTGAGCTGAATGAGCCCGTGTGTGTGTGCAGTGCAGTGTGCTTGCTGTGCACGGGCTAAAAGCTTGATTGTGATTGATTACAGTAAAACATTTATTATTATTATTATATTTTTCCCAAGGTTGTTAATCATTTGGCAAAGAAAAAAAAACTCGCGAGAGAGAGAAGAGGTAAATGAGGAGAAAATGAACAAGTTGTTGGAGAGTTTGAGAGAGGAGAGCGGGAGACAATGCTTATTAAATTGCGGACAAATGTCCTGAGAATGAGATTTTTCTTGTTCATCATCATCACCAACCACAGTGCACACAGTGTGCACAAGCTAGAGAGCTGCTTCATCAAGCTCCGTTATTCATGTTTAATGAAGCAGCTCAAAACTCGTGCTCCTCCACCGACCGACGACGATGAGGAACATTTTGAGAAGCAAAACTTTTTACGGCTGCACGCGCACTATATTTGTCTTCTTTCTTTATATCAACTCCTCTTCTCTTCTCCTCTTACGCATCCATCTCTCTAGCTTGCCAAGGATAACGTAAAAAATATATATATTTGAAGACAGTCTGCTCTCTTCTGCACCAGAAGAAGAAGACGAGGGGCAGGTGTGTCTTCATAGTAAAACCTTTAAAAAAACAGTTTTTTCTTACGGATTTTGTAGTAGAGGGAGAGAGAGAGGGAAGATGAGCTTTTTTGAAGAATTCCCAAATGGGAGCCTAGTCCAATTCATTCATCGACTCTCGTGTGGTGTGTTGTATGATGAGTTCGAATGACGAACCATTATGATTCCATTTGAAAACACTAAATTGCATTGCAATCAACAACAAAAAAGCGTCGGAGGGGGATAGGAGTAAAGGGGCATCTCGTGGGCCCTTGTGAGTTGTGAGCCGCCGACACGTTACATTAACTAACTGAGATGAATAAAGGCCAGCTAGGTATATAAGCCGCCACAATAGAGGATGCTGATTTTTTGGGGCTGTTTTGTTGGTGATTGGGAGCCCTTAGACACATCACACTATCACAATTCATTTCCTTCATCGTCAACTTTTTTCTTCTTCTTTTTAGACATCCCAGCAGCTTCTTCCATGAAAAAAAATCTCCGTTATGCACGTATGCTCTCTAATGACTTTCATTATGGGTTGATTCAATCCTCTCTGACTCTACACAGCTCTGCCAGCAGTAGTATTGTAAAAATGTTCTCGTGAGAGGAGTGCATGGATGGAAGTAACATGTGTGGGGAGAGGAGAGGAGAAGGAGGAGGTAGTGTGCTTCTTCCACTCTGTATTTCCCTGATTTCCCTCTCATTCATTCCTAATGATTTGGGTGGTTGTGTTTGATTGCGAATTTTGGGAGAATACACACAACTTATACTACAAAAAATATATATACGGTGGAAAATATATATATATAGTTTCATAGAGTATGTGTATGCGTCATGTTTTCCTTGAAAAATATTAGTTGGTTGGTGCTCTGCTAGTTTACTACGACGGAACGAATGCGGAGGTTGATCGTGAGTGCATTTTGGGAAAACTCCCCTACGTCATTATCAAGAGGGAAAAAGTTGCTTAGAGAAATATACTACATACTTTCTTTCCAAGTAGTCATAATATGCCAGCTTCCATAATATCATTGCTGGAAATCCCCTGAATTGACCTTGCCGTCATCACTCAACTTGATCGCTTTTTTTGCATGGAAAGTCGGAGACGGAGAAAGTAAAGGAAATAATGGATTTATTTTAAAACATATACATAGTTTTAAAACCATAACTTCCACACAATCGAATCAGTTGAGCCGGAATCCGGCATTGTCTGTTAAAAGACAACAACAACAACAGCCATTCTAACGGATTTATTACGCAAAATATCCGACAGGCTGCTTCCGGACGAAGAAATCTAGAGGTATCGTCACCACCACCGCCCGTTCAAACTTTCAAACCTGAGTTGATTATGAGTACATATATAGTGCAGTCAGTGTACACTATGCACCACCCTGACGTATCCTTCCATTCCGGCTGAAAAAGTGTCACAGGAAAAAAAGTAGACGAAGGATGAATCGTGTTTTCGGAGCCTCCACCACCGCCGCCGCTCCACCAACAACCGTCATCATCATCAGTTTCCTACTTCCTAGTTCCTTTTCCTTCTCATCTCATCTGTTGACGAGGTTCATTCTTCCAGCAGCAGCACATCCATCCCTGCGTTCCCCTATAATCCTCTCCTCCAATCCTATTTGTATATATGATGTGGATTTGATTGTAGCTTTTTGGTGTAGAATCCCACATTCTTTTACTTACTTGTGCTTTTTTTGTGTGCTCCCATGCCCGTCTGGGACTAGGGCTTAGCGGGCTCTGCTGCTGCTCTGCTGCAGAAGATAGCAATCAGTATTAAGGTTCGTTTTCTGAGCAATTCTCCCTCGACATCATCGGCTCCTCTGCCACTATACACACTACTTGGTTGGTTGTGTGTAAAAAAAAGAGACGCAATTTTCACCCCGTTTCAGACTTCATTTGCCTCTTATTGTGTATAGATTGGGTCCTCTCAGTCTGACTGACTGACTGGATGACTGGCTGGCTGGCAGAGTGTGAGAAGAGAACTCAACTCAAGGCTCTGGGACAAGAAGAAGAGTGGAGTAATGTAATACATAATACTGCTCACAATTGTGCATTTTATTCCAACTCCAACTTCCATATGAAAATAAGCATGTCCACAAGGAAAACCTGATGAGGCTCAGCTGCACTCCTTCTCTCTCTTCTTCTCCTTCTTCTCTTCTGTAATATTCTCTAGTTCGCTCGCACGCAATGCATGTCAGCTATTACATTTTGAGTTGACTGATGATGATCAAGTTAAATAATGCAATTCTCTAGCCTGCCTGCTCCACACACTATACAACCTAGCCCCCTTTCCTTCCTATATGTACCCCTCAAAACCGGAGTTGAATATTTTCCAATTGGGATTATGATAATGACGGAGCGGAGTGAGTAGCGGCATTCACCAAAAATCTGTGCACTCATTCATCAAAACTCCACTATATTTTACACAAATACGACGAGCCAAAGCGGAGGTATATAAAGTGCGAAAGCGGAACATTTTCCGGAATACCTATAGCTATAAAGCCATATTTATGCTATGCTGGTGTTCATTAGGTTTTCTGGGGAACGGATACATTCAGATTCAGCAACAACAGCAGTAGCAGCAAAAAATGGGGTATACATCGACTTGCTGTTCCCATTTCCCTTTCGATTCTCCTCCAGATGCAGAAAGAGTAAGAGAGAGAGAGAGAGAGAAGGAACTTGATAAAGTTGTGATTCCTGATTCCCCAGTCGGCATCCCAAGAAACAGGATGACGAAGTATGTGTAACAAGAAGTATTTTATATTAGAAAACGTGCACCTTATTGAAGTCCGGAACCGTGCGTACCTGAAGGTTGGGTTAAAAAGGGAAAAATAGTGGCAGTAATTGCACCTTGAAAAGCAACAACAAACCATGCCCCACCGAGCAACAACTTCTTTCTTCCTCTCTCTCTCTCTCTCTCTCTTCAATACTCTTCAACTTCCAATTCATGGAGTTCATTTGCTGGAATTTGATTCACAATCAAGCGGGCCTTCCACTCTTTTTAGCTCATTTGAGGAGAACATGATGATGATGATGGCGATGGGATGGTGATGGTGGTGTGGTGTGGAGTAGCCTTTTCTCCCCTTAAATGTCTCATTTGAGGTCTGTTGTTGTTGTAGGGTTGAGGCTTTTTTGAAGAGTGTTGTGGAGGTTGGAGTGGTGGAGTGCCAGTCAGTCAGTGGTTAGTTTTTACACTGCATTCACAACTCAACATGTACACGGGAAAAAATGTATATTTTTATATCCTATACGTTTCGCTATCCCGGGGACGGCGCGGCGGAGTAGTACTTATTTCTAACGTCATCATCATCCCATCTCTTTTGAATCACAAAATGGCTCAGTGAGTCTCGCTCTCTCGGAGAATGAATGGGAGTATGAATGGACAAGGGCGAATGAAATCAACTGAAATATGTATTCATTCATAGAGAGTAATTTTCAATTGGTTGGCTCTAAACTGCTTGAGCGAGCGAAAAAAATGTGCTTTTCAGCCGGAATAATATTTTTTCTCACATTTACTTCCCTAGCCCCTACCTACCATGCCATATACTTGAAGGAAGTATAGGAATTTAGTAGCTGAGAAATAAGATATACATAATTTCACTTATTGAATGATGGACAAGCTCCGTCCACCGCACCGCTCCACTCCACCACATTTTCCCTCTGAATAACTTATAGAATTCTTAATTCTTCTGGTATTCTCAATAAATTCTAAATTCTTCAACAGACCATTCTCCATTCAACGAAAATATTTGAGTCATACATATCAAACCCGAAGAGAAAGAAGCTACGCGAAAGGAAATAATAGGTATAATATGTTTAAAATATGGGCGATAGGAGCAGAATGTTGGGAATTGGGAAAGTAGACCAGATACCATATATTTATATATTTTTTATATGTGACCGGGATTTGCATATTGTATAGCATTCAAATTTCAGTTGAGCTAACCAAACTGCCAGCCAGCCCGCCCACCCACCTTGCTTCATTAAAGGTAATCAGATCAAAATAAAGGTTGTCATTCCCCGGCCCTCTCACAATAATCACGAGGCAATCCTATTTGCATAAATTAAGTTTCAAATAGGCTAGCTATCCCAGTGTGTACTGCACTGCTGCGTAGTGAATCATTTGGGAATCGTCAACAATCAGGCTCATTCTCCATACACCATAATACAGCTGCTCCCGACTCTAGATTTATTACCCATGCAAGCCTGGAGGCTCAATATTACTTGGGATCATCATCAATGCCATCAATGCAATCCTCAAACCTCATCATCATCTTCTGTTCCATTCAAAACGGGAGAAAAAAAGTCCCAATATTTTCTTCTCTGATTGTAGCTGCCGAAAAATCAGGTTGAGAGGCAAGATGAATAAGGGAATCCAACAAACTGCAACCGCGCCGCCACCGCTCTTTTGATAATTGAGCATGCAATAAATCCAATTTCATTTAAACCCGCTTAGCAGTCCAGTCCGTCCCTGCACCACTTTTATGTGTTCTACGTGACGCTCGTTTAACACAAGATTCAACCTTCACCCCTCCTGAGAATACAATCATACAATTTTTTTCGGTTTAAAAAAAAAAACGACAAGATGATCAAGTGGACACGGTTGCTAAAGTAGGCAATAAAAAAGAAAACAAAGCAAGAAAAAAACTGGTGATCCATGGGCTCATTTAGAGAGTCTTTTAAATTGAATACATTATTCCTCCCAATGACACAAAACCATCTAATTGAAAATTGGGCATTCATGTCACCCATTCATTACCCCGCTCATAGCCACGCAACACCACGAGAGAGCCACGGCTACGATATAATCCATAAAAAAGCCAGCTTGTAATTGCCAATCTGTTAATTCAGAAAAATGTCTCACGCTGACTGCGGCTAAATCATGTCCTTGAGCAAATCGTTTGGATAAGAAGACATTATTCTATTAGCCAGTTGAATTGATGAGGGTACAGTCGTCGTAGTCGTAGCACAGCTAGCACGACTATGCAGATTGAAGTACAAAAGAAGAAAGAAAAAAAACCGTGTGCATCATCATCATCAGTATCATCTCTCCTTGTGTCAAGCTCACAGACAGACGGTCCACCACCACCACCATCCATTCACTCCATTAACCATTTTTCAATGTGATGGTTACCTGTTTTGTTACCTCATCTTCACCATCATCACCACCACCACCACCACGAACCACGAACCACCCCAATCACCAACTGAGAAAAACGTGCAAAAATCTTATCCAATGCTAATACTAGGAATCCGCAGCCATTTGAGCCATTCGCACTCATAACTTTGCTTATAAACGAGAGAGAGAGAGATAGAAAAAATAAACATATATATTTGTCGCTTATTGCTCTCTCCCTGCCTGATTGGCAATATAATACATCGAGAAGACATCCTTACTTACTTGCATGCATGCTGCTCTAATGATCCACAAAACGAGAAGGAGACATACTTAGGAGACCCAAAAGTCTGACTCAAACTTCTTCAAGTTTTATATAGTCACTAGCGATTTAGACTAGTCCAACCAAAGTCCACAACTACTACATACTACTGAAACAGTGATTTACTGGCAAAATTATTACGACAACCGGCATGCCATGCATGGGTAACGTGTAATGGGAAAGCGTGCAAACTCTATTCAATAATTTCATTATGTTGATGAGATGACCATCATCTGTCAAACGTATCTAATTCCGTCAAACTGATTAAAATTGTCTGATATAATCTCCTCTAATTCAGTTGGAGTTGAGTTGGAGTGGGGTAGCAGCAACTTATTGCCTGGCTGGCTGGCGTCTTAACGAGCTCAACTCTTTTTTATTCGCTGGCCCTACAAAAAAACGGACTGTGAGTGACTGAGTGAGTGCTTCGTAATCAACGAAGAGGGCAAGATTTATACGTGCAGAAAAATGGCTTAATTGGGTTTATTGTGTGGAGGTTCGAAAAGAAAGAATGAAAGAAGAGAAGAGAGAAAAAAAGCTCATCACAAACGTTTTCATTTTTTTTCTTCTTATTCTTCTGCTTCTTCTTGTACTCCCACTTGTGTACTTGCTTGATAAGATGAAATCACTTTTTGGTAGTTTTCCGTCCGTCGTTGGTGATAGCTTCTACTAAAAACATCCAAAACTATTGAAATGCGCATCATCTCGTATTGAAATCTGATTTAATGAGTCGTTGTTGTTTGCCATTAACAAAGCAAAGTTTGCATTGTTGTTGGCAGAGCTGCTGCTGTTTTCGCTAGGCGTTTTTATAGCGTCTTGGCTAAATTTATAACATTTATTATTGCTATTTTTCAATTAGACTTCCTCGAACGAACACTCTCTGGACTGTGGACAGAAGAGGGCTAGTTATGCAAATGAGCTTTATAGCCGATTATTCAATTAGGAATGCAGTTTTCGCGTTGGAGAGGAAAACAAAGTGCTATTTCATTCCCACAAATCGCCACCGCCACAAATGTCTGTGAGTGAGGAGGCAATGGAGGTATATATACCTATGATGCACTTTTGTTATTTCCTTTTGTTCCAACCCTGTTGACAATGCTGACGACAGGGTAGAGTGGTGTTGACAAAAAAGTGCAGCTTTGTCGAACTCATTTAGCCGTAACGACCTTGTCACTTGTTTTTCCCCGTTCCGCAAGCCAAGCCATCATCATGCAATGCGCAATGACCAACTAACTAACTGTTGGGGAAAAAATGTGGCTCTAAGTGGTTGTAATTTTTTTTTTTACTTTTGTTGTAAACAGTCTCGAGTTAATTGCTGTGACGTCCTCAACAAGAAAAAGTAGCTCACGTGTAATTTATTACTATACTATTTTTTATTCTTTAACTATACTGCTCCATATTTTGTGCTTTGGAATGTTCCTCCGCGCAAAAGCAAATGTTCATTACGCTGCACATTCTTCTCGAACGCCGTCTCCTCCGTCGACGACGACGAGGAGCAGAGAGGAGAGTGTTAATGGCTCATGTTAATTTGCATTGTTCAATCAATCCTCCACACTGATTGCATTAATTCAACAAGCCTGTTTTCTTTTTGGCGATGATGATGATGATGATGACGACGACGAGAATAGTTTGGTTGGATTGGAGTATTATTGAAGTATGTATGTATTGGAGCGGTAGGCAGTGTCAAAGTCCGGTGGTGCCGTAACTAACGAACAAAGTGCTAGGTTAGAAGGGAAGACAAATGAAGGGAGATCGATTTGTATTCATTATGTGACCATTTGTATTCATTTGCCAATAGAGATTTCAATTAGATGCAATTCATTTCATCCACCACCACCACCACCATCGCCACCATCAGTTCATGCGAACCATGCTCGACTGCTGCTGCTGTCGTTACCGCATTACTGTTGATTGTTCTCCCTGATTAAGGCATCATTGTCAGTGGAGCACGGCTACGACGACTACGAACCTATAAACTCGAAATACATGAGCTTAGTTGGATGAATCAATCAGAGCTGTTATATGTTCCTCCAACCATAGATCTAAAGATAGACTCCACTCCACTCTCTCCCTCCACCAGCAGCACCATACCCTTTCGTGAAGAAAAAGGGGAAAAATTGGGAAATCAAGTTGGTTTAGGGTTCACTCGAAACTTCCTCTCTGTGCTAATTATTGATGAGGTTCTAGATTGAGGTTAGCCTCACTTGAAGTTAGACATTGAGAATCGACTAATAATATTGCTTCAATTGCTTGTACATTCTGTACTACTACATGTTGTCGATTAATCTTCCTTTTTGATTCTTGGGCTCCTCCGTTCAACTTGGAGTGGAGCAGTGAGTGAGGAGTGAGGTAAAGGCCTCATATATACCTTTCAGAGGAGGAATGTCATCGTGACTGACAGTCGAGAAGCAAAAGTCAACCAAATTTCTACACTGCATTATTGTATGGCATATGCTCCCCATTAGCTCCCATACTGTTGACGTTTTCTTTAGTGCTATTCCGACTCAATGCACGTATTATTTCTTGAGCAAGTAAAAATTGTGTCTAGAGTGCAGGTATGCATAATATGCAACCACTCAAAGACTCTGCAAGGCCAACTTATTAAAGACACTGTCCCGACCCGACTCATTAAATTGGTAAAGTCGTGAGCTGATTAACGTTAAATAGGGTCGTCAGGCTCATGTTTATTTTTTGCGGGGAATGTTATATATATTGTTTGGTCGTCCGCTGTTTGTGAAAGTGAAATATTGTGCAAATGCTGCTGCTCAAAGAGAGTTTGTTTTTGCAAAGTTGGTGCATTTTCATTTTTAATGAAAAGGGATTGCCGAAACCAATTCATTTTACCGATATAGATAAAAAAATAGTCTGGTGTTGTTGCCCTTTTTGGCGAGCCAAGAAGAAGGAGTTGTCAATCTCCTCGTCCATTGTGAATGACTCCACTCCAACTCTCTTCGCTCTTTATTATGCAATATTTATTGATAGGTTGAGCCTGATTGTATATCGGTCGGGCTTACCTTAAAAATTTTTTTTTTCCCTTTGCCTTCGTGGAATACTTAACATTTCTCCTTTTTATTATACACAGACAGACACAGCTTTGTCTGCGTATCACGCAATTCCTCTTTTCCTCTACTACACGGCATCCTTTTCAATTTATAAGTACAGTTGAAATCCCTTCCTTCCTATGCCATTAAGTAGGCTGGACACTGTTAAAAAGCGATTGTTTCAATGAGAAAGGAGCGTTTTATAATTGCTGGAGAGGAGTATAGGAGTAAGGAGAACCGAAAAAAAATCCCCATTGTACTCCTTCCGTGAAAGATCATTCAATAACGCTTCTCGCCTTGTTGTAATATTTGGAGAGGAGGAGAAGGAGAAGATTCCT
>JAANSN010001552.1:0-32292 GCA_036850665.1 Dicranocentrus wangi
AGACGAAAAGGTTAGTCAAGCCAATCAGTTGTACGAACTGGTAGACCGTTACTTACGAAAACTCGATCAAGAGTTGCATAAATTCAAAATGGAATTGGAAGCGGACAATGCTGGAATTACAGAAATACTGGAAAAACGTAAGATTTGAAACTATATGGAATTCCGTAATCTTGTGAGACTTTAGCTATGGTCGTGTCATAACTATTATATTTTGTATACTCGAATTTAGGATCCTTGGACTTGGATGTGCAAGAACGTGAAAGGGAACGAGGCGATTTCCACAGTCAAAAAGAGAATCGTTTTGTGACGGGACAGGTGGTAATAAAATCTGAAAAGAAATCTGAAAGGAAAAATTCTCATGAAAAGGCTGGAACTTCCGGCCATCAAAGTGCTCATGTCAGTGGCACTTCCACCCCCACGCTAGCATACAGTTTAGGTCATATGGGTGCTGGCGGCAATGCAATAGCAGCTGCAGCGTCACAAGCTATAGCTGCAACACAGCAGGTTAATTTAATAGTGACATTTTGATTGTATTCTTAATAAATTGAGTGCCCTGTGCCGTGGGTTATAAATGAAAACAACAATTTTCTGTTGTCAGATGCAACAAGGAAGGCGGACAGCTAGCCTGAAAGCTTCTTATGATGCCGTCCATCTAGGACTCCAGACATCTGAATTTAGCGTCGGAAGAGAACTTCTAGTCAATGCAGAGTTGCATCAAGCCGCTCAACAGGCTTTAGCAGCAACTACTTGTGATCGTTCAGGATCAGAGATGAAACGAAATAAGAGGTACAAAAATTGCAAGCAAGCAAATTATACGTGCTCTATTAAATTATTCCTCATTAATTCATTGCTTGTACATTATACAACCCACAGGAAATCCCAACATACTCAGAATCAAGAATTCGTGCAGCAACCAGCGGAGGAATTATTGGAAGAACCAATACCAATGGATACTGAGACAACTGATTGGTCGTACGCTGATCCTGCTGAGCCACGTTATTGCATTTGTAATGAGGTGTCATATGGGGACATGGTGGCTTGCGATAACCAAGATGTAAGTTTATACAATCGGTCGTTATTACTATTTTCATTGTGCATTGCAAATTGAAATGACTACTGCATTGTGAATAATTATTGACAATAAATCATTTACGTGTTTTGTTTAGTGCCCAATTGAATGGTTTCATTATGGATGTGTCGGAATCACATCAACACCTAAAGGAAAATGGTATTGTCCGCAGTGCGCAGCTTCAATGAAAAGACGTGGACGGCGATGATTTAAAACTCTTGGTTATTGATGCTTTGTGAATAGCTTGCAAGTGGTATTATGATTTCGGGCGTCTAAAGCATTACATGCGTTCAATCCATGAGGAACTTTCCCTAGCGGTGCACATGCAATTTAATTTGTACCAAAATATATAGTCCTTTATCTACCAAATATTCTAATGTGCTGGAATTAGTAAATTATTACTGTAATTAAGTTGCAAATTCTTATTCGCAAATAACTAAACCTGTTTTATAAGTAAAAATAACTTAATTTATAAATTATAATTATCACGATAGAAAGTTACAATATTTAAAATATTTAATGTTTTTTGATAATAGTGTGCATAAACGAATGATACGTATGGTATTTCAATGTTGAGTTTGTTATTTTATATTTATAATTTCAAGTTCGGGAGTATTTATTAGTTAAGTTGATGTTGATATTGTATTCAATTATTTATTGGTATACATTATCGGGTGTGTTCATGAATATAGTTCTTTTAATCGAAATTGAGTTTCATGAAAGTCTTGAATCCATTTGCGAATAATATTTCTTTCAAATGCTCTTGCTGCAACAACACTTGGAGGATCCAAAGGGTGTGATTCCCTCAAGTCTAAATGATGGGCTGCATCTTCCATAACAATCGCAAGTAAACTGTCCGATAAATTTTTGAGAATGCCATAAGCATGCCATGGATCCAGGAGTCCATTACTTCAATATATACATAGAAAATATACATCACACGTTTTATAAATGACCTCGGGCACGCTTAATTAATTACGGTTTACATATTACACACCTAAAAACGATATTTGACGCAGCAATTATATTCTGTCCACCAAAAAAGAAATCCAGAGTGTCTGGCTTGGGTGTCACCGTCACTCCATACTCTTGCTGGCAGCTTTCTACAAACTGTGCATAGTCCCAAGGCTCAGGCTCAAAAAAATCCTGAATCCCGTCATCACATGAAGGATCAAGCAACTCAGTACAGCTCTGGTAACCGAAGGTTTCATCGTCCATCTCACTAAACCCGTTATTATTGGTTCCGTCAATATTGTTGTAGTCGAAACAACTTGCTTCCCCGGTATAATTATAGTAAAGCCCGATTCCTCTTTGCAATTTCTTCAATAAGATTTCATGCGAATCTACTAAACCCGTATTTTCAGGCAAACCATCTATCACTCTAAGGCAAAACTCCTGTTGGACAAATAATACAGCTTTATGAATCAACCAAAACATGTTAAAAGTGAATATAACAAAGTCGCAATTTTTAAAATTCCGTTTTATACCTTCACTGGATTTGCAGGCAAATCCTGCATAAAATTTGCAGGATACGGGTAATTGACCATACCTAACGTGTTGTACATTGTTTGTAGCCAGGACTTAAGTGAAGTAACATTGTCTGATGTTGTAAGTGGTTCACAAAGTTTCCACGTCTCTGTTAGCCAAGCCATTCCCTTGTCTATATAAGAAATCAAATTATAAAAGTTGAAAACTTTTGAGTGAAATCGTTTACGACCCAAGAAGAAGAACACAAGTTTTTGACCTGTCTAGCTAGGCTTGGTTGGTGTGTATGTTGGTGACACGCAACTAATCGAATTTGTAAGAAAACCCTATATATACCTGTCACAGTAATGTTGTTGATGGCACTCCACGACCCTCTGATAGAAGTAACGCAATCTGGGGAAATTGCTGCAAAAATGTCGGCCAGCACCTTATCATGCAGCTCACAGTTGGAGTCGGTTAGAAAGAGGGGAGCAGAGGCTGCGATTCCCCTTCAAAAAACATGAAATAAACGGGTGCAACATGATACCAGAACCAGAAGCATGTGAACTTGTCAAAAAGCCTTCTAGTCGTGTCGTTTAATAACTTCTTCCACCGCATGGTAATGGCAATATGAGTACCCGAGTGAGGTCCCAAGGCGGAGGAATGTCAAAAACTAGAAGCATGGTACTATATGGTGCAGAATTTCTACTTGCGCTACTTGAAGCGTAATTTGATGTCACTTGTGTCCTTACCCTTGCACAAAATGAGGATATTTCATTCTTAAATACGCTGTTAGCTGACCTCCATACGAGCCTCCAAACGCAATCACAGGACTATCTTCTGCACCCAGGGATTTTTTCAACCATGAAATCAATGACGCAAAATCTGCCAGCACTTGCTCCACCGTTAAGTATCCAATAACGGAAGTCTATACAGGGTCGATCATATAATGAAAATGGAAAATAATATGAGCCTTCAAGTGTGTTCCTCATCATCTCATCATGCATCATACATGCAATCACATTTGATTCATTATTGATTTAAAAATTGAAATTTGCACAACTCTACTTTACATCTCGATAATGTGAAAGTGTAAATCCTTCGGGGAATGACTTTCCGTAAAACCTGTGCTCCGCAAACACCACCAGCGCTCCAAATTCTGGGGCTGCTTCCCAGATAAATCCTACGAACAAGCCGATCCGCTTACGTCAATGTGTTGTGATGATCAAATTAAATTGTATGCACACGGGAAAAAAAAACTACTTGAAAAGTAGTACGTACAAGGTTTTAAAAAAATATTTTACCTGTGTTATTCGCAAAGGACTCAATACTCCCCTCATTCCCAGTGTAGAAAAATATGGGTCCCTGTTCCTCCCTTTTCCAGTAAGTATCATTGAAGAGGTATCTCACCTTAAATGTAGTATTCACCGCCAAGCTAAAGTGATCCAGCTATCAAATTTTACAAGCCTTGTAAATTCAAGTCGTGTGGAGTGGAGCACAAACCTTGACTCAGTTTGAATATATAAATGAACGATCAAAAACAAGAATTTCTTACAGAAACTTCGAAATACTTGGTCACGTAACCATACTCCAAAGTGCTACCTGAATGAAAAACGTAGCACAAGACGCTCAGGAACAAAACTAGCGGATACATAATATCTCTCTTCTTGTGGTTTAACACTAATGCAATTTTTTTGAGAGAAGATGGAAAAATTTAATCAAATTTTGTGATTTTCTTGAAAGGTTATAAAGCTAAAAAACATGAAGAAGTTATCATAAAGTATTCTTTCTTGCCTTGCAAACCTCTGCAATATAAGATGGCTACCTACGCAAGCTACTATTTGCAGAGAACCCTTTACTACCAGACCGGTTGTTTGTATTTGAAGCATGAAAATCACTAATGGATTATTCGACGGCATTTTCACGGAAAAGGTATATAGGTATCCGAGCAGTTGAGAATTATTTGACCTTAACCTTAAGGCCATAACGGTATGGATGGATCGATGAGTGACAGATTGTCGTTAGACACGCAACTTGCCACTTTAATCCTGGAATTTGGAGATGCCAAAGTGTGAAATGAGCAATTTTGAAGCAGATACGCTAACAGTTAAGATGTGTAAGTGTAATGCTTTAATTTTTCATTAGCACAAACGTCCATTTATCTCATTATTTGTCTCGTCTGCATTGCATTAAAGTTGAAGCATACAGGAATAATTATGATAATTAGTAAACTTCTTTTAAGTAATTGCTTTCGGCAGAACTGGACTAATCTGATTTTTTTACTTATTCTTTTTATTATGCACTCCATTTGCATGCCCATGATGATGGCTTGAGACTTTATCCTTTGCCAATGCTAATTGGAAGCTCCAGAGTGCAATGGAAGCACCGAAAACCCCGAGGAGCAATTGTGTCCAAAATACCCCAACGCTGGGATTGGAAAACATGTAGAGGATGACTACCGAGCTTCGCAGAATTTCTGTAAGCGCTCCGACCCGTCGATCCTCCAGCAGGAATCCAATGCTCGTCAAGGAAAACAAAAGGTAGCTCACAACGGAAATCACAGTGATTTGGGTAAACCTCTGGAAACAAATAATGGTATTTGAGAGCAGAAAAAAACGACGCGTCAACTCAATCGGAAAACCGTCTAAGTCTAACCTAAAAATTCATTCAACTAAAAACATAAGAAGTAGAAGAAAAACAATGTATGTATTTATTCCTTTCTAGTAGTCTCTTACCAGCTCGTTGGTGGAAAGGACATGGAACATGCCGACAAGAACCACAAAGTGTAGTCCAGCATACGCATTTTTCCATTTTTGCAACTTGACATGGTAAACTTCCCTCGTTGGAACCTGAAACAGAGCAGAGCACGCAGAGCAGAGCAGCGAGCAGCATGCTTTTTAGTGACCGTGACTTGAATTCTTTTTTGGAAGGAAAATTATTGTGCTCGGCAAATATTACATATCATTTCGTTCTCTTCTTAAGGCATGAGTCGAAATGAAATAAAAAAATGCGACTAGAGACGATGATGGCTTTTATATAACTATTATACCTCAGGGACATCGTTAATATCTCCGAGTCTAGGTTTGCCCGGAGTCCAGCCTGGTCCTTTCAAGAGAACCGAAATTTTATCTTGCCAGTTATCATATTCTTTCATGCGGTTCCATATTTTGGGGTAGTACATTATCTGCCCAAAAATTTGAAATTCAATTTTTTTATGAGTGCATACACACGCCTGCACTTTAAGTGGATGTGGATAGAAAACTGTTTGCTAGATGAACGATGATGATATTATTATTATTATTATTTTAGTAACCTGCAACCAAAATGGATTGAATGACTTGACGTCTTCCACCAACCCGTAGACAATTTTCTCTCCAGGCTTTTCCTCCGCAAATGTCCCAAACATCCGGTCCTACACGTCATACAGACAAAAAAAACATTGAGTCAGTCAGTGCATTTTTTTTCTCCTTCTTCTGCTCTTCTTCTGCTGTGTACATTACAGCTCTCACAAAAAACACATTAGGGCTCACTCGAAAAAAGCTGGGTGGGAACGAGGTAACAAACTGCGTGCATTATATGAGGAAAGGATGATCATGATCATCATCAGTAGAATGTAATAAACATAAGAGCTGTACTTGAACTAGACTATATATGCGCTATATAACGAGGAACAAACCCAAATTATGAGGACGCCCGCATAGTTCTTATCCAAGCAAAATCGGTTGCTTCCTGCAAAAAAGGAAAACGAGAGAAATATGATTATGGCACATATATTTATATATTATGAAGAAAGTTGTATATATATATTTCTTTTAAAAGCAGAGATCAATATTTGAGTGAAAGACTAGACTAGACTAGTGGTTGCACAACCAGTACTTCACTTTCCACTTGAGCAAACCTCGTGTAGTAGGATGATGTGAAAATGCATAAACTGTATATATTTTTGTATATAGTAGAATAAAATCGTAAGAGCAGAAGAAGAAAAAGTAGTACAAGAGGTTTGTGGAGTTTTTCTTTATAGATATACGCCAAAAGCAGAGAACACACCGAACCTACTTAAAATGCTTCTTTTTTTCGAGGAAACCACAAGGGATTTAGGAAAAGCGTACCGTGATGAATTCTATGATGCTTTGGGGTGTTGAGTATCCACTCAAGAGGACCCAAACTTTCGATAACTTCGGTATGGATCCAGAATTGGAAGAGCAGGTTAAACTGCTGGTGAATCAGGAAAATGGGAGAGGGAACAAAGAGGGCGAGAGGTAAATAAACGAAAAACGTGAACCATTGTTGAGCTACAGCCTGGCGGAGTGCGGTAGTTAAGTTGTAGTGCTCGGAACTGTGATGAACCTGATGTTGCGCCCAAAAGAGGTTCACCTCTGGAAATATAGAAGAATTGCATAATGACACACATTATATATAGGAATTGAGATGGTCATTGGACCATGCAACGTAAACAAAGTGTAGATGATGATACTCGTGTGTGTGGGCACTGTTCAATTAACTTCCTGCAAGTTCCTTTCACGAGCATATATAGCCATGAAACAGCAGGTCATTAAACATTGACATCGAACTTGGAAAACTTTATAGTGTTTGCCCCGTTTCCGGCGAGCTTCCCCGTTATTTTTTATTTTACATTTTACTTCCTCGTTCCGCACGACGGTGTAGCGGTGCGGGGAAGAAGTTTTAAAGGGAAAAAAGTGTTTTGAGAGTTTACACAAGGCAGGGATTCTTTTTTGTATTGACAAGTTGCATACCATGGCATGCCCGATGCACCCAGTAATATCCTAGATCCACTCCGAACGCTGCGATATACCAGGTAGTTGGGGAGTCCCAGGGAAGATCCACGAGTCTCCAATTCTCGTAAATTTTGATGTAAATATAGAACTCTGATCCTTTGAACAGAATCCTAAAGAGAGAGAGAGAGACGGATAGAGAGTGACAGTAATGAACAAATTGGTTTATCGGACAAGAAAACCATTGTATCGCTATACGTTCCACTGTTTATTTGTTCTTGCCCTTTTACAAATAATCAAAGTAATAAGGAAGGTGATGGTAAAAACTAAAAAAACACGACATACTCTTGACAGCCAAGGTATAAGCCATGTGCCATCGACACGATTCCATCGTTGAACCTCGTTCGCCTCCTATTCGTATACACCTGAACGGCATACTCTAGCGCAATGAGGGTGAAGAAGTATGGGATTGCCTGCGAAAATTAGACAATGTCGTGGTCTAGGTTTTGGCATATTTTTGTGGTATCATGTAATCATGTAAGCATTTTCGGCATGATTTGGAGCAGTTTGCATAATTCCCATTTTGTGGATACGAAAAGGCTTTTTTGTTGGAATATTATATTATTACCGTTTTCACATAGTCGGGATGCGGTATGTCCTCCAACCTCTCCACTGCGGTTTCATTGGGACTAATTATATAAAACAATCTTCCCAAACCCTTGACAATCTCCATCGTGGGGAGCAGCAGGGGAGCTGGGATGAATTCTGAGAAATAATGCTCCCAACAACTCAAGTTGGTTTTTTGGCTTGATATTCGCAAAGGATTTTTGTCTGCGTTCTCTCCCTACTCACACTCCTCCTGTCTATGAGATAATTAAAACTACAAGTTTTTAGTGCGCACTGTGTGCTGTGCACCACAAAGGGTAATAAACTTTGCTCAAAATCAATCCGTTCTTTCCTGAATTGAGTCCAAAAGGTATTTGCGTCGTTGATATTTCCTTTCCTGCAATTAATGAAACGCCAAGAGGGAATTGACAGAGAGCAAGAAGTGTGGAAAACAGGAAACGTGCCTTCTATATATTCCCAACCGAGGTGATCTATATATACGGCTCGGCTCTGCTGTGCTGGACACGGCTCCACTATATTTTAGGAGGAGAATTTAGGTGATTGTTTTTGTCACACTCTAGTTATGTTTGCTGCTGCCTTCCAATAACCTCCAGGTTTTAATGTGAACATGGGAGAGTTATAACATCCATAATCGCAATAAACTGACAGCTGACAACGAGAACATGTGCAAAACTGAAAAGTGCTCAAAGTGGGTTGTTTACGTATCAAAATCTGGACGGACCTCTCATATATGCATATTCGCATCATAAAAGTAAATCGCGTTACTGGGATTCAGTCAGTCAATAGCACTGTGTGCAGATAGGATGAAACTATGAAACATTTATTACAAAACCGTACACAATATGCTTGAGAGATGAGTCGAGTTTCATGAAAAAAATGTCCAGCATATTGCCAGCGAGCGTGTGGGGATAGCGTGTGGCCAAAGGTTATACTACTTGTAGCGTGTGTGTGCAACTGAACTGCTGTGCATAATATATCTTCTTCACTCCATCTTCATCGGGTTGATACAGTGTCAGCAAAAAAACTTCTATATAGCTGCTCGTAAACCCTTTTGGCTCTCACCTCATCATGTATGAGTCATGAGAACTGCTATAAACGAGAGAGAATAAGGTAAATGCACTTGGCCAATTATGTAGAGCTCCGTCTTTTGCTCGGGCTTTTTAGTGCTTCTGCACCAGCTATCAACAACAACCATTTTTGTTACAATTCCACAAAGAGGAGTTGCTTTTAGTGTAAACATCCGGATGATTCACGCGTATGTTTTCTTAATAGCAAAGTACTTCAGAAGAGTCATGACTTTCGCGAATCGCGATATAATAATAAAGGCGACTAAAAAGTGATTCAAATGTGTAAGTAAGTAAAACACTAATGTAATGGAGCACGTTTCACACTTCTCTTCTCCACTCATCATATTATTATATTCTTTTTATTTTCTCATTCTTGCTTTGTGCATCCTCCTCGTGGTTCAACAGAGATAGCATGGTACTTAGACCTCATATTGATATTAAAAAAGTGTTGTCACAAATACTTATCTCGCAATGTCACGTAGGTAGCTTGTATCCGTGTACTAAAAAGCGGGTACGTGACGTTACGAGGAATGTAAAAGTTTAGCAGATATATTATGTGACAAGTCAAGAACAAAAGGGTGATGATGCCTACCATTTCAGTTCTTTGCAAAGTGTTTTTTATCATCAATTTGCCAAATAACATGAATTATCTACAAGCACAATATAATAACATAATATTAAAAGTTATAATATTAGCAGAAACGCCCACGGGTTTCATTAAGCAAGATAAAAAAGTTGGGTTAGTTGCCTGAGTTTGCTAATTTAAGAGAAATATTATCAACATTATTATATCCTATTCGTAGGTGGACAGCTCAGCACCACTTTAAATTACACATACTTATATATATGGAGTGCTAAATACAAAGCTGAGTATCATAGAAAGAAAAAAACTCGATTAAAGGGAAACCACACGATCGAGGGGATTATGTGTTTGTACAAGAATGCCAGGCAGAGAGAGAGAGAGAGAGAGAGAGTCAGTCTTTGTTGATTTTGTTGGCAGCGGAAAAAAATTACGCGTACTCGTAAGCATAACTCTCGTTCAAAGCGAGCTTTTCCCAAAATTCCATTTCCTTTTTGAACGGGTCAGAGATCATGGTGACTTCCTCATCGATCTGGAGAAACACGGGGTTCTCTGGATCCGTCACAGGCTCCCAGATTCGATGTTCCACCCCGTCGTCTGATGTATACAATGGCTCCCTAATTATATAAGTTTTTTTGGGGGAGGGGAGGAGGAGAAAAAAGAGCCAAAATGAAATGCACGACGGGATTCTCGGAAAAATTCCAATAACGGATTGACGAGAAAGACAGATGCATGGGTACAAAAGAAAGTTTTGTGAAATCTCATGATGACATACCCTTTAGAAATGAAATTGCTGAAAAGGCTAACAATGAGTTTGGATATTGTAAAGCTGGCTTCATGCCCGTCAAAGGCTTCCCAGTACACCGAGCTATTAAAGATGAATGGGAGATCCTCCGAGTGACTCGTACCAAACTGACTGTGATCCATTCCAAAAATGCTCGCGAATCCTTTAGGATTTTTGTATCCAAAAATGTAGGAATAGGTCGGGGCAACCTTTGAATGGTACTTTAAAGCCTTTCGGTTGCCAGTGTGGAAGTACCTGGAAGTGGTGGAATGGAAACTCACACAAGTCAAATATATATACATATATACACACTACTCGCTGGAAAAACTGTGTAAGGAAACGATAACGAACCAAAAAAAAAAGTTCGCACAAAATGCTAGAATATATAGAACCCAGTTTCCGTTTCTTTCTTACCTATCGGTGCCAACCTGGGAAATGCAATCAAAAGAAAATTAAATGTCATTCTGTTCACATACCCTCATCCCTTTTACAATCGTAATGGGAGGAATTCCGCCGAGGAAAAGTGAATTCCACCAAAGCCTTTTTTTACCTTAGACAACTCGGGTCCAGCTATTTTTGGTATATCCATGTCTTTAAAGTAGAAATCTGCAATGGTGTGAGTAACTGCTGTGGTATTATCCGTAATCCTACGGTAATCCAGCAAAGTAGGCGCGAGCACTTCCCAGTTCCTCAAGAAGAGTCGGAAGAATCCAAATCCGGTGAGAACTGCAAAAGTCATCCATTTATCATACCACATGTCAATACATTATTATACACCTCGGAGCACACACTATTACAAACAAACAGTGCGAAAGAAAATGGTGGATTTTTTTTCTTCTCTTTTTCCCCTGCTCTGTTCCCAATCACACTTACAAATCCGTATAAATTCCGCTTCTTCCCGGGTGTTTGTCGCTATAAGAGGAATCTCGGCCACCAACTTTTTCTCGTATGCTTCCTGTGGGGATACCGTTAGAAAAGCGCCAGGTAAATCGGGTTCAATAACAGGTCTCAATAGCACAGGAGGGAAGGCAATGATATCCTTTAAAGAAAAAAATGATAATGATATACTTTTTGGACATCATCATCATCACACCTCTCTGCTTACAAAGGATTGTCGTAAAGTTATTCGAAAGTGGGAGAAAAGCTGCTGGAAAATGGAGTGTTTATATCTTCCCAAGCTTACGTACATAGAGATTGTATTCATTCCCAGTTAAAAAGTTGGGATCCTTGTTACGAAAGCAATTCATCATGGCTCTAGTGCCCCGGCTTGTAGGACATCTCATGAATCTCGCCAACTTCTCTGCCCACTTTCTAGCCTGGTGGGGAGTGTGCACAGCCCAGCCCACGAAAGCAGATCCGCTCATGCAAACTGCGCGCTGGAACAAGTGCTTTGTCATATTTGACATCATATGAAGATGTATGGACACTGCCCTATTGGTCATAATAAAACAGGGGAAATGTATTTTTTCCGAGAGAGAGAGAGAGAGAGAGAGAGGCTGAGCCCCATAAGTGACTGTGGTCATTAAAAGTCAGACCACGACCATTTCGTTTTTTTTATAAATAGAATTGTATAATCCCTTGGCTCTCACCCAGCGCTTTGTCCCATAAGAGTGATAGACTGGGGATTCCCCCCAAATGCGGCTATGTTGTCGACAACCCATTTTATAGCGAGGGCTTGATCCTTAAGTCCCCAATTTCCCGGGTTCTCTTCGTCGCCCGTCGACAGGAACCCTGGGAAGATAAATGAATATTATTAGCGGGGTTAGCGGCTAACAAATGAAATGTTCTTTTCGGGGAGGAACACTACTACTACTACATGCTCCATTAGTTTCGAGTTAGGAAGGACACTGACCCAAGACGCCCAATCGGTAATTTACGGTGACGAGAATTATGTCCTTTGTACCCAAATAACTGAAAAAATTATATAAAAAAAGATGTCAACAGAATCCACTTGCGTTAAGAAAAAATGAATGCGAATTAACATTTTAGTATGGATTACTTAATGTTTCAATTACCTGTAACCATATTCGGAACCACCTCCGAAAATCCAACTGCAATGAAATAATAACAAACCATTATTGTTAAACTCATATTAGAGCTAAAATACGAGCATTAATTGTTGGCCGACGCAAAAAGGAAAAGCCAAAGTCATGATGATGATGATTAGAAAATAATGCAAAATCATTGTCCATTCATATATATGGCTTACCTCCCACCATGAAAAAAGATGAGCAACGCTGAGATTGGGATTATTGTCTCGAATTGGAATCTACAAAGTACAATAGCACACAAAATAAAGTAAATAAATATTTCTGGTTGACAGTGGAGCAATGCTCGTACACACAGTCTCTTGTAGATTCTCCTCGGGTTTTTTGTTCGAGGAAACGGATGTTGAACTTTCTCTACATGGCAAAAAAAGAATTTTGCCCAGACGCTTCCTCTCTCTCTCTCTCTCTCTGTTCTCAGGACTAGTAATTGGTAGAACGTGAAACAAGGGCTCATGAAAAATTCATCGTTGTTCGTTATGTCGCCGTCTACTCTGAAGAATAAAGTGGTTGAATAAAATTGCAATAGATTTCATAAGGGACACAGCGGGAACGAACCTGTGGTGTGTAGATATTCAGAGTGAGACAGTCTTCATGGCCAAGAACACGGTTTAATTTCACCCCATGCATTTGCGTGCACAAATGCCCAGCTTTTTTCGCTTGTCTGACTCCTTTCCAGGGTCGTTTCGGGACGGGTGCCTACGGAAAAATATGCCGGTCCTATATATTTTACTACCGTTCCACACACACAACACAATATGCACACAAAATGTGCGAGAGCTATTCAATAAAAAGCAGATTATCCGAGTGAGGGATATTATTTCACAAACCCGAAAGCGCCTTTGTCCAGTGGGTGGCTCAGCGAAGGGAATCCCTTCGAAGGCATATACCTCCCTACCATTTACAACTTTCATGAAATAGCCTTCCACAGTTCCACCCGTTGTCTCCACAATCGGAGGTGGCAGGGCTGCTGCCGGTAGTAAATCTGCTGAGCTTGAATTTAAACCCAAATGTCTTCCTGACCGGAACGAAGTGAGAAATGAGTTTTCACTTTCTGCCAGAAAGGGTTTGGAAGTGGGAGGTGCGTAGTATGGGTCGCATGACACAATGGCGCACATTAAGTTGAACAAGAATACGACTACCATTTTGATGGCAAACAGAAGAGGAGAGAATAAGTTTTTGCAAGTAATTAGCACTTTATATAAAACTAATCCGAGACTCTCTATAGTTCGGATGGAAATCCCAACCGGGTTGAATGATCTAGATGGCGGAGGACAGTAACCGAATTTATTTGCATAAAAAAGGGTAGATGATTCCGGTTCAGGATCTGGATTTCACGAAGGATGTTCTCCTACTAAATGCTTGTCTCGACTCGAGTTTAGCTTCGAGATTTCGCGAAAACACTTTTTTGTCGTGATACAAACAAACTACGTACGTATGGTGGTATCATAATAATTCCACCTGAAAACCTTTATTGAAGAAATGTACGACGACTTGTACGAGTCCAAGCAAGAATAGGAGAAGGTTTGATGATTGTGTATCCCCGTCTTCTAATATCATACTACTGGTCTCTCTGGATCCTAATTCAATCCACTCTTTTCATTGTCAGTTAGATTCTATATCATGGTCAGCGGAAAACGCTAGTAGTATGACTTTACGCATATTGTCACTGGACGAAACAATCTAATAATGCATGGGTTTACAAGGTGTACTTGTACAATTGCTCACTTATTGAGAGTGATCATGAACTTGTGACGATGCGAATAGTGTTATGTTGTAATAAATAATGTTGCTAGTTCGTTGTACAAATTGTCAATAAACATAGATGTTTATAGCTTGCTGACAACAAAGTTGATTACCTTCGCGTTGTCTTCCGGGGATGAATATAGCCCTACTGCACACCTGAAGGTTCCATGAGGTTTGGTGCCAAAAGCTTACAACGCCGTGGTGGTGGTTATTGGTTGATAATATGTAAATTTCCATGTGCATGCATGTCATTTGGACTCAAAGCGTGTGGAACTTGAACATGTTGAACTTGTTTTTTTAAGTAAAATTTTTAATATTGCGTCCGTAAAAAATAGTCTGCAAACAATAGCATGCTTCATATAAAAATACCACACTGATATTATCAAATTTTCAGTCAACATATAGTTCATGCAGAGAATCATCCTAAAAAGTTCTCAAGCTCAAATTACGAACACGAGTGACGAAAAATTATATGCCTTAGTGCACATTTTACAATGATTTACTATTTTCCTTGTTATGCTACACGGGAGCAGGAAAAATCAAAATGTGTTTTGCTAAACTAACTGTTAATTGTTGTGGGAATTGCTTTAACAGTGTTTCAGCATTTAATACTTGAATTGTCGTCACGAAATCGTGCCTAATTATGTTTCATCAGTTAAGTACAATCCAAGTCAAAGTCATGGTCAAGGATTGCATGTGTGGGAGAGATGAAGCGATGCGTTGTTGCAGTAAAGTTGAAGATGCTATGATATGATTGGGGTTTATGGGTGCAATAGGGATATCATTATAAAGTAGTAATTATGAAAAACGTTGTAATGTTTTCTGAGAAAAATCTCAGATCCCGGATCCATTGTACCACAAAACTCATATTTAAGCAAAAATTTTGCCTGGACGCAAGGATTGCGTATCTTTACTACCTAGATGGTTTGCTGCTTTGCATGTTCATCACGGATGCGGATGATGCATGATGGTGTAGAAGCGGAATGCAAACCAGAAGTTTTGCTGATAAAGATGAATACACATGGTGATGATGACGTAGGGGATTCTTGATTTCATTTACGTAATTGAAGACAAGCGTTGTTGTTGCATGACTTATGACAACGCATGCGTTTAGTCTACCAAAAATCTTCAAGGTGGGCTACTTTTAGATATTATCAGAGAGCATTGTGCTAATGCATATATGAAGAGAATGAAAAAAGGGGTGAATTCATTTCATTAGCCTCGCATTTCTAGCTCATCGTCAGAACATTTTTCCGCTGAAATTGCGAATGCGTCCTGTTCTGCACACGCTTATCCATAATGCATCGATCGACTTTATAGGATGGGATGGAAGTCAAGTCAACTGGCGCAGATCGAGTTTCTTATTAGCCTCGTGAATGTCATTTAATTGTAGAAATGTTGAACTTTTATTCGAGGTCAGTCAAGGGAAATGAGTATGTAACAAAATGATTAAAAATTACATAAGATACAAACGCTGATAATATCTGAGTGGTCGTCCAGAGTTTTTACCTGTACAATAAAGGCCATGTATATAGTAAATTGGTACAAAAAGTTGAAAAAATCGATACAACAATATAATTAAGGTTACCTATACTTCCTGAAAGAGCAGGCTTCCAGATAAAAAAGGAGAAACCAGTAGCCCTCGTAGATACATAGAGTTTCTGGCTAGACTAGCTCCCATTTGATACAGTAAATTGAACAAAAAATAATATAATTTATGGAAGAATAAGAAGGATATATAAAAGATCCAGCCACGTGTACAATGAAATATAATATATATACTTATTCCGACCCAAACTCACTTTTGTTAACAAACTCATATTGATTCTAATAATTTGCATAATATGCATCGTAATGGTATTTGGTACTTTAGTCATGTACATGCACATAGTTTTACACATTCTATATTTTATTCTATCTATCTACCGAGTAAATCTGCAATATGTATTTATGTCATTTCTCAATTGCATCTTGTTCACATTCGCGTCATAAAACAATGTAAGAATAGGAATGGCCTTCTTGCACAATATTAATATTATAAATATATCATCATATTCATTTCATCCCGAAACGGGAAAACGCTCAGGCTTTTTTCATTCGGTAAAAAAACATTCGTCGCTCGTATCTCTACCTGACTCTGCCTCCTTGTTTCTTGCTCCCGAGTATTCTCTGAATAATAATTGAACTGGGGGTTGATGGTGAAGTGGTCGAAGACGATACAGAGTCTGTTTCTTGCTTTATTCCTCTTCCAAAGTCAAGAGCTGATGTTTCCAGTTGTTCCTCCTGCTCTTGTTGTTCCAGGCTGGAATCGCTTTGAGACGTGTTTTGTAAAACTGAAACTAGTTTACTTGGTTCGGGCAAGACTGGATCCTTAGGAACCACCACCTCTACAATTGGAGGTTTAGGTTTAACCTTATGCGCGGATTGAGTGTACCTGCTGCTGGAGGTTCGTTGTACCTGAACTACTTCAATAGCCCTCCCGTCCGCAAGCAATCCTAAACATGGCATTGTTGTCGAATTGTTATTACCGCTGTTGCTACTCTTCCTGGGCGGATCCTTTGGAGATGGATTCCACAACACGACATAATATGCGCTCAAAAGGAGAGCCGCTAAAGAGACACTGAATATGTAAGCCACAACCGTCATGCTTCGCACCACTTTCGGGTGTCTTTCACTAAATGTTGGCTTCTTCAGACTCCCATTTGTTGAGTCCTCCGATGACCCCAAAGAGCCAATCGTTTGTCTTCCTACGCTTCCTGAGTACGACATTCCAATTCAGATAAAATATTTTTAGCATGAAAAAAAAAACTTTCTTATTTTTGGCAAGTAGTTATCGGTTTCCCATTTGGTCCACGGGGTTATTAGATATATAGATACGATACGCCACTTTCCCTTCACATCGCAACAGATACAATGGAGTAGTAGTGGTACACAACAGAAGAGAGGTGAGTAGTAGTTTTTTGTTTTTGGTAAAAGCGAGAGAGACGTGGGTTAGTAGCTTTGGCGTAGCAGCTGTCCTCTGCTGTTAACACGAAGTTGGTGCTTTTTTTACACTGGAAAGAAAATAAAAAATTGCTTTTCGTACCTGGACTGGCGTGCCAAGAAAATTATACTTATAGAGTATATAGGTGTATAGGCATGTGTATATGTCTATATAGCTTTCCTTTCTGACTGAAGAGTGTACAATTTGGAAATTGAAATCTACGGGGAAAGTTTGCGGGAAAAAAAGTTTGCAGTTTGCAGCACATTTGTTAACAACAACAGTTTTATGTATGCATGTCCAAGCAGAGGTTTTTAACCAAACAATAAAAAAAAGTTATATAAAAAGTGTACCATGCACAAATTTTTAACGCGTCAGATGGTCTAAACTTCTTTATGTATATGAGAAACAAGAAATGACTACATAAACTTGGCCATTTATCTTTCCCAATGGTTCTGATTCGAGTAAACGAAACTAATTTCCCTTCAAATTCCTCATGAGGGTCATAAATTGGAACAGTTGTTTCCTGAGTGCGTGTTTTGCGAGATTCTCTACTAAACGGGTTTGGCGGACGAGATACAGACTTTTTATGGGGTTTCTACGTGCTCCCTTCTGGTTGTGTGGTGCTATGTGCTCCCTAATAACTCCCTATTCTCCTACGTCTTTGGGTATACTTGGGTGATTTTGCTAACTAGGTATATGCTTTGGAATATCGGAACTACCATTAAAAACTGTGCATGCAGCAATTGAAACCTGGAAAATGCGAAATAAAGCGGAAGCATGTATATCTACTTGATTAGAAAAGGCGAATTCAGTTGGTTCAATTTCAATGTGGATTTGAGTTTTCGCGAGTTTCTTCATTTGCAAAAATGATACTTTTTTTTTAAAGAAGTTTTGGTGTATCATTAACTTATAAATACTTTTATCGATTTGACACTTGAAACTACCAAGAAAGATTTACTGGGAAACTTTTGAATATTATCTTTTAGTACCATCAAAACTCAATTAGTATATCACCAAATAAAGAAATTTACTAATTCCAGTAACAAGTAACAATCCTATTAAAACTTGTTCACGTGGTACTTGTGCCCGTCGTGTAGGCGGAATTCATGTCACATGTAACATTTTTAGGGCGTGCTCGGTGCTCAGGCTCACTCAGAGTATTCGTCTTCTTGCTTACTCTTGTAGTAAAACTCTTTTTAGCCCACGGGGAAATGGTAAATTGGTTTATAAAGAAACTCTTTAGAGAATACATTTTTTATAGGGATTTCATCATCTCATCAGAGCAAACATTTAATGGAAACTTGTTACGTCTTGTGTATTTTTATACAAAAGGAAAACTTTTTTTTGCTGGGACTAAATCAATCCCGTATCCCCACCACTCCGCGTTTTTAGACCCAGTTTAACGCATAAAGCTTCGAGTTGAGTGAGGGGAAATTGGAAAGGAAAAAGAAAACAGCAAGATACAAGATGTGTGTGTGTGTGTTCAAATAGAAAATTTTATGTTTACACAATTCTTACCGATCAGACTAGCAGGCAAAGTTATTTTCACAGTCATTTTTTCAATGTTGAGCAAACTCTCCCAGTTTCGCCAAAAATCAGCGGGTTGCGTATCGCTGAGGACGAAAATTATTGGAGTTGTTGAAGGGCTGGGTAGAAAAGTTATACTGACTACGTGAAACCCACCAAAGACACGATCTCGTAGTCTATCGTTCGCCTGACACGAGTATCAGCACGTCACGCAATATCTACTAGATATACACAGACAGAAGAAGAATCGAATCTAAAAATCCAAGTTTGCTTCCAAGCCTGTCAGCCTCCCAGCAAAAGAGAGTGAACTTTCACTTTGGTTTGAATAGAAGGAAAGAAAGGAACTATGGAGGAACACCAAACCGTCATAGATGAAGTTCCGAGGAATGTCCTGGAGAGTGTGAAGTTACTCGTGGAACCAACTTCTTGTTTTATATGAACTAGGCTAGGCACACTGTGAGCTGAGCGTGTTCCTCGGGAAGTCATCACTCGGAAAAGTTCGTCCGTCGCTTGTTTGTCTGTCTTCTCATTTCCACATGAGATGAGATGAGCTCTTGGATGGCTTATGGATGAGATCTTAAGTTCTTCTTTCCCGTGGAAGATCATTTTATATGTTGTTATATACACTGTGTGCATACTTGGTCTTGGAAGACTCTTGTGCAATAATGATTTCATGTTTACAACACGCGTTTTTCGTAAAGAAAAGTTTCTTTACTCGCACGTAAAAGCGATATCCGCTGCTAAGGATTTGCCGATTTAGAGCTTTCTCATAAACCCAAACCCAACACATGATACGTCTTCAAATCGCTTTATCATACGGCACACACACACACGCCCGACCCGACAAGATATTTTACATGTACTTATTATCACTTTTGAAGGGTGGCAGTTCTTAATGCTGGCTGCTGAGAGTGAAACTGGGAAACTCCGCAGTTTTCCCATAAACGAGCAGATTACATCGCTTTACAATCTCGAGGGATTTGCTCTCCTTTGTTTACAAAAGTGACGGTAAGGCCAAAATACGTACACACAGATTATGTGCCATCACGGAGGAGAGTTGTCCTCCAAACAAAGCACCACCACCGTGGAATCACTGTCATGAATGTTAATTACAGTAAGTACGTTACATTGAGGTGACAACTTGGAATAGTTAGGTGGGCATGTATATGTACCTATGTTTAAAGAGGTTTCACTATAGAGGCAAAATACAGTACTAAAAGTCTAAAAGTTCAATATAACTCCCTCCATCAAAAAATATATCTCTTTGACGGAATATACTTGCTGTCATATATATTTAACAAACTTCCTCCACGTGGATTGGCATTCGAATATAAGGTAGACGCACCACTACCACCAAACGTGTCGCTTTCATATGCTATACGCCATAAACTGGTCATGAATGAGTTAATCTTTCCCCAGCGTGCAATATATATCGTTCACCACGATGACTAACTACTCCCCCATCCATACATGCATTTAGGGAAAAAGGGAAAGGTGGTCAGCAAGCACGTAAACCCATCGGCTAAATCTATATGGTAGTAAATGGTCTCCGGGGCTGACAATTCATTTGGCAAATCCATGAGCACCCTCATTGTCAATGCCAGCCCCCGTTTACACTGTGTTACATCGCTTCTGGGGAAATCGACAACGACGCGATTATTTACTGTCAACTTCATGGCGCATTTGTATGTAACAACCATTTGCCTTGAGTAAAATCAGATGAAATGGACTAAACGCCCCAATTTTCCCTTCGTTTACGACAGTCGCTGGAAAAGCACTTTAGAGCTCGCTTTTACACCCGACCATACGAAGGAAAAGTGACTCCACACGGCAGTGGCAGTGAAAGTAGTACTTCTTGTGTAGCAGAGTGAGAATGTGGGATGTCTGTCCTACTTTTGGAATTAAATGTGCTTTTCCGGAGCATTCTCCGGAGATCTGATACATGTTTCGTAGAAGACGAAAAAAAAACATTTCATTTGAATCATGTTGAGCCTGGAATATTGCCAATATAAATTTTACGAGGAATTCGTCGCTCCGCTCCAGATTTCATTCTTATAAGAAACAGATAAAATGGTTTGGAAGCTCTTATGCACTGTGTATATGTAGGTATTACATATATCTTATGGCCGAGACCCTATTCCTGTTGTGAGGGGCAGTAGGTCAAACTGTCAACTGCAATGTGGTATGTTACACTTTGTAACAACGGAACAGGGGCGGTTGATACTGATATTGAAAGCGAAGCGGAGCATAAGAGAAGCTACACGGATTGTGAAGCTCAATAGATAAGTGCAACAACATTCATCTTTTTCCTATCCATCCATTGTGCCTATTGTACTCTTTATAAATGCCAGCTCTCTCTGCTCAGTGAAAAAAATGTCGTCCGTGTATGACTATAGCTTCTTTCTAAAGCGCGTTTCTGTTCTGAAGTACGGGTTTATGCTACTATGGCATAATGCGCAGCAGTCTAACTGAAGTCTATCTATATGCACTCTTGTTCTGTTGTTGCCAGTTTTGCCACACAGGCAGCCATGGCGAGTGTGGCACAGGAAGGAAACCAAAGCGGCTGTAGCACAAGTACAAGTTCACAGAGAGTGGGATGAAAATTAGGACACATCTTTCGTTTACACGCTCGCAGGCAGATTTCTGGCCCCCTTTCTGCATGGTAAAGCACCAAGAAACAGATAAAGCAGCTTACACATTACATGACATCCTCCTCCTCTATTCTTCTATACTCCTCTGACATGCATATCATTATTATACAAGTAGTTTGTGAAATGTAAAGTCAATTTCTTTCTGCCGTGGTTTGTATATTTACTTATATATGACGAACTTTACATAATACCGTATTAAGCATACATGATGATTCTCATTTCGCAAGCGTGTCTTTCATTAAAAAACTTTCGTGTGCTGTTTCGTGTTTGGATTTAGCACGTCACTTTGTTGCATGACAGAAAGGCCATAAAACTAGAAACAGCTTCTTTGTACAAAAGTGAGAGAAAGTATTGCTGCTGCTGCTGATGATGATGATACCAATTTGTGTACTTTTCGTGAGCCGTCAGCTCATTTCCCTCTGAGTAATAATTTATGCCACGGAGGAGGAGAGGAGGCCGCCTTTAGTATTAAAATGTTAATGTGAGGGTGGTGGTGTCGAAGTTCTTTCGTGGAGTTCCTTCTCGCGGGGTCGAGAGCTCTACGGAGAAAGAAATGTATCAAGTAGATCCTTTCATATTTTTTTAGCATAAACAGGAAACAGGTTCAGTTCTGTTGGGAAAGTGCATATTATACTTAAATGCATAATGGAAAGGATCTTCTACAACCTTGAAGATTTTAAATGAAATTCCATATTTTGTATATTTTTTAAGTTTGTAAGAGGAGAATGCTGACTTATGCACTAAATATTTGCATGGTATCTTCCACGACAAGGTATGACGATTTCCAGGTGTGGCAATCCTTCAAATAAATTTTATCCTCTTCAACTAATCCAATAGGCGCTTCATTCTAAAGTTCAAGGTTGGAATTGAAAAACGATGATGATGACGGTATGCTCTGTATGTGAATGTTCGTGTGAAACATTATTAATTAGTAGGTGAAAGTCTTTGGTGGCTAGAGCTAGTCTTTATGCTTGTTAACATGCTCGCATGTTTCTAATTAATTATTAAAATTAGGTTAGGACTATGAAAAACTATTAGGTTTGTAGAATGGAGAGCATGTATATCAAGTCCACTAATAATGTTTTAGTCATCATAATTACATTAATTCTCATATAGGGAATGAGCGAAACTAAATCCTTTGACACACGGGAGACACAGCATGTTTATGCATTTAGTCAAACCCTTGGAGGGAGGGAGGGAGTGTGATATGGGATACTGGGCAACGATAATGGGATGCATATGCATAGTTCACATCATATTACTGATTTACCATCTGCATGACTGGCACAAAGCTTAGATATATGCATCAGTTCACACTCTCACACCACCTCACTTCACCACTCCACGTCATGGTTCCATCCAACAGGGTTCCAACTTCCAACTCACAACAAAGCTATTCCCAAATTATGTATATCTCGTAGCAACGCCAACTATTTACATGGAAGAAATCAATGAAAGTCTCTTTTTGAGGAAGAAAGCATGGGTACAATAATAATAATTCTTCTTCTTCAGTAAAAAGCAGACCACTTTCCAATTTCTGAATGTACGTCCACTGATCTCATTTTTACACTACATTTTTTCCAATTCCAAATATTCCAATACAGCATTTGTACACTATTTGGTAAAAGCATTCAGGAGGAGGAAAGGAACCGTTTCTTTCTAATATTCAGTCTAACATTGCCACCGGAGGTGGCTGATATCTCGACACCAAACATGTCAAATCGTTACGCCGATAAGCCTGTGCGGGCGTTCAAGTTAGAGGTATCAATTTAAAAGATTATTCCGTCCACCTTTTCTCTGACGATTGAAAATAATATGCATCAAGTAAATATGATGTAAGTTATTAATGACGGGGGGGGGGCTTTTTAAAGGATCTGTTTGAAGATTCGAAGAGCAGAGACGAAGGGCTCAAGAAGACTGCCGAGGGTACACGGGTTGCAACTCAATGTGGAGGGACGGGCCTTGGCCGTGGCTACTGTCAGCAACAATGTGGCGCTGGCGACATTGTGCGAATCACCAATCCTGCAGCGATCCTCGTGCGAGCTTCGGATAAGGGGCCGGAAGTGGTGGCCGAGGACTTGTATACCATTCCAGAAGGCCTGTTCCGACAAAGAAGGAAGAGAAAGGGGAACAGGCAGGATTCTATCCATTTAATGCCCAGTGAAAGGAAGAAGAAAGCACCCACGGTATCCTTCGCTTCCACCTCAATAATTCTAAATACTATATAATATTACATTTACGCACCGAAGCTGAAGAAGTTTGATTTAGACATTTTTTTCTAGTTTATAGTAATAAATACTTATTGTTTTCATTCCAGACGAAAGCAAAGGATTGGGCTGAAGCCGCAAGAAAACGAGAGGAATTTCGACGAGCACTGGTGAAGCTGATTCACAGCATGGTTCCCGTCGTGCAGACCAATGTTGCAGCAGATAAAATTTTTCACATGATGGGAGACTCCTTTGAGACGGATGATGGGAAAATTCCGAAACTCGACATTCAGTTTGAACCTACAGAACAGGATTTGGGAGAGTTGCGCTACTCGTTTTATATTCATAATGGATTGGACGCGATCAATATTCGTCCGATTGAAGCCCAATGGCTGGATAATATTTGGAAAAATGTTCCCAATAAACTAAGACAAAGCTATGTCACGCAGTCCGCCACACTTTCCGACGAAGTCTGTGATGAGTACCGGGTAGCAGTTAAAAAGGCAATGATTGACTTCGTCCTGCATGAGCCGGACAAGAATTTCCAGGCCCAATTGGATTCGGGGCCGAGAAGTGATCCCATATTGCGGAAAGTCCCAAAACCGTGGCATCCTGATGTCATGCGCTCGAAAAAGAGACTGCTGAAGCACCTTCACGCAGTGAATCCTGTGCTTGCTTATCTGAACATGGTGTGGCGGGCGGTGTTTAGGTAATGCCTACCTTATTATCGGGTTCTGATTCTTTTACATCATGTTTTTGATCATATTGGTTTTATTGAAATTGAAACTCTTCTTTCCGTTATAGTAATCTACGGTATGTCGACTGTTACACGCTCGGAGAGCAGAAGGATGCGTTTACGTTGCGGTATTATCGAGAAACCGCTAAACATATGATTGATGACGTTCGAGGACTTTTGCTTCGCAAATGGATTAAAGGAATTCAAAGTACTTTGATTGGGGTAGGTGTAATGAGCTATCAAGCAACATATTACTCGGTATACTAATGAGCTGTCAAATATTAGAAAGTTATTAAAATGTGTTTATTTAAGGCTGCAAAACGAAACATGGTTCCTAAGGCCAATGACGAAGCCAGGATGAAGGCATTTTTCAATTGTGTTGCAACAGTAATGCAGACAAATCTCCTGGAACTCTTTAACGAAAGTCTTGAGGAATACACGAATTTCATGTGTTGCCGATTGGTAAAATCGAATAAAAAATATTTAAAAAACCAAATTGTAAACTAAGTGGTGGTTGAGTTAGATTTTACATTGTTTTTCTTTCTAAATATACGCAGCAACTAATACACCGACCCAAGTTTATTGTAAGATTCATCAGTCATCATAACCAGCTGGTTCCGGTCCCCTCATTTGACGACTGGGAAACTGCGGTTTTGAATGTTGTCGACCATCTCGTCGAAATTTCCAATAGTTTTCCCAGGATGGAAGCAAAAATATTTGGCAACTGGGACGAGGGTGGAGATGAAGGTGGTAACTTGAAGGTATGACTATTGACACCTTAACTCTTTTTACATTAGCTTTGCAAGTTAGTTATAAAGTTGTAAGTACCGGAAGTGTTTTCTGTTTTAGCCAACAATTGACCCACAAAAGGTAAAAGAAACAAAGGAGGAAATCATTGCTCATTTTCGAGCGCAAGTGAAAGGTCCAATGGCATTTATTTCCGCATACAACGAACACCAATTTCTCTTCAATGGAGAGGTAAAATCGATACGGATTTTAAGCCAGTTGACATACAAAATTGAGCTCTTATTGTTTTCCAAATCTATAAATCTCATAAACCATCTCACAATACAATCATGTCATGTCATAATTTTATAGAATGACGATATGATGGACAACTTCATAAATGAAGAAAGAACCTGGGAACAATTGGTAGAAGAAGTAAAGAAGTTCCACGTGCTGTCACAAGAAATTCCAAGCTCCTATGATCCCAAAACATTTATTGGAATATTTGACGTCCATTGCGATGAGCTTATCAAAGGTTTAGCAAATAGAGCTACTGAAGTGAGGGATAAGTTTCTGGAGAAAATGATTCATGAGCTGCATTCCCTATTGAAGGAGTAAGCACTTTGCTAACAAACCACCTCATTCATTAGTTACAATTTGTGAATTTATTTTATTTTATTAATAACATTCCCCCTTCTACATACAGCCTTGTTGATGAATATGAAGCAATCAGCGAAAAAGCCCTTAGTACCCCAACCAGCACAGAGCAGCTATTTGCACTGAAGGAGGAAATCGAAAAGATTAAAGAAAAGACTCTACCTCGCATGACTCAAGAAGTGAAGCAGTACTTAAGTCGATACATGTTTATTGCTGATTACGTCCAACTTTCTCCAATCCTCTCGAAGCTGCAGATGCAGTCGATTCAGTGGTGTAATAGGATGCCATACGTTCTTGAGGAACACTATCAAATCGTTGCAAAGAAAGCCCTTGAATTTCAGGACGCACTCAAAGTAACTAGTCTTTCTTATGCTAATTATGATTCTCCCAGATTTCCTTAGTTTGAATATTTTATTTAACATATTAACAGCTCAAACGTATACGCTTTCAAGAAGAGCTTGAATCATACGCAAAACAAGTGGAGGAATTTCAATATTATGGTGACCTGGAGGAACTGCCAAAGTATCTCAAGAGAGCCCAAACATTGGATGCAAAGCTTCAAGCTGCATCCGACAAGGCTGACAAGTTTAACAGGGAAGAAGAAATGTTCGAATACGAAGTTACTAATTATCCGCTGCGAAAGCAGGTAAGCATATTCAAGAGGATGAGGAGTGGTCGTGTTGTGTTAGATTTTTGACGTTTATGTAATTGCCGCTCGCTTGTTGTTGGTATTAGGTCTCCGACAAACTTTCTCCATACCTGCGTCTTTATGAAAGCGCTTCAGAGTTCTTGGAAAAACGGGACATGTGGTTGAGCAGCCAAGTAGGAACACACGATCCTGACACTATTGAAGGAGATGTTAGTAATCTTTACAGGATCATTTTCAAGTTGGAGAAAACATTCAGCGATATACCTGCTGCGAGAGAACTAGTTGTTCAGGTAAGATTGGGGAGACGACAGTCAATTGATTTTAAGCTTTTCCCAGAGATATAAAATATCAGTTATACTCGTTTGTGATACGATGTGATGTTGTGATGTAATCCTCGCAGGTAAAAGGTCTCATTGAGCTATTCAAAGAGAAAATGCCTATTATTACCACATTGGGAAATCCTGGATTGCGAGAACGACATTGGGAAAAGATTTCGGAGATTATTGGCTTCCCACTTCGGCCCAGCCCAGAATTGACCTTGCAACGTATAATCGATATGAACTTGGATGAATACATTCCGAAATTCGAACTTATTAGTGAAGCTGCATCCAAGGAGCAGAGTTTGGAGAAGAACTTGCAGAAGATGAAGTCAGAATGGGCAGACATGCGTTTCCAGATTGTTCCATACAGGTAGCCCAGTGTAAATATTTCGACTGGTGGTCTCAACCGAAAGCATAATCCTTGAGTTTAGTTTGACCAATGCAGACATTAATTTTTAAAAATACTTAGGGAAACTGGAACATATGTAATATCATCCGTGGACGAAGTACAGGTCTTACTTGATGACCACATTATCAAAACTCAAACAATGTTGAACTCTCCGTTTATTAAACCGTTCGTGGACGAAATGAGGTTCGATCTCGTCGGAACTAAATTCAGAATATGATATTGATGTGCAAAAATGATTTACATTTTATGTCAACTGTTTTACCTCTTATAGTGCATGGGAAAAAGACTTGGTGCTACTTCAAGAAATTCTAGACGAGTGGTTGAAAGTTCAGACAACATGGTTGTACCTCGAACCCATCTTTACGTCTCCTGATATCATGACTCAGATGCCGGAAGAAGGGCGTAGATTTATGAATGTCGATAAGACTTATCGAGATATCATGCGTTACGGAGTGAACGACCCAAAAGTTTTCTCCATTTTGAAAATTGACAAAATCCTCGAAAAACTCAAAAAAGCCAACGATCTCCTTGACCTTATTCAGAAAGGGCTCAATGGATATTTGGAGAGAAAGAGGTTGACATTCCCACGGTTCTTCTTCCTCTCAAATGATGAGCTATTAGAAATATTAGCGGAGACTAAGGATCCTAAGCGGTAAGCATTTTGGGTATGGAGAGTAAAACAAAATATGACAGGAGCTAAAATATTTAAGTGTAATATCCGTTTCTTAGTGTGCAACCACATCTTAAAAAATGCTTCGAGGGAATTGCAAGGATTACCTTCACCGAAGACTTGGAAGTTACCCATATGCAGTCTTCAGAAGGGGAAGTTATAAAATTAGAAGGCATAATCAACACTGAGCAAGCCCGCGGTGCTGTTGAAAAATGGTTGGTTGAATTAGAAGACTTGATGAAGAAAAGCATCCATAGACAAATTGAAATGGCTCTGGAGGATTACGTCAACCGTCCCCGTAAAGAATGGGTTTTGACATGGCCTGGACAACCCGCGATTTGTGTCAGTTGCACATACTGGACATCCCTAATTCATAAGGCATTTGAGAAGGGAGGCACTGCTCTACAAGAATTCCTAGACTTGAACAATCTACAGATTAATGATATTGTTGCTTTGGTCAGAGGCAAACTTAGCAAGCAAAACCGCGTAACTTTGGGAGCTTTAGTTGTACTGGATGTACACGCTCGAGATGTGCTTGCACTACTTGTACCAAAACGGTGTAACGAATGATAAAGATTTCCAATGGTTAGCCCAACTACGGTACTACTGGGAATCCAATAAATCCATTACTAGAATGATCAATTCTATGCTTCCCTATGGATATGAGTATTTAGGTAATAAAAGTCGTACAGTTTACTCGACCATAACAAACCAAAATTGTTGCTTTGATTTAGAGGAAGGTTGTGAATGTGAATGTATTCTCACAGTATTTGTAATTCTGCTTGTTTTCACATTCCAGGTAACACACCTCGTCTCGTGATTACACCTCTAACGGATAGATGTTACAGGACATTGTTTGGTGCACTTCATTTGCATCTTGGAGGTTAGTCAGATAGTCACGTATTTAACTTACTGCGATTAGTGCCATTCGCAAAAACTAACCCTGACCATTCCAAATTTTTTGCAGGTGCTCCTGAGGGACCCGCCGGAACTGGCAAAACTGGTATCACGAAATGTTTTTATTATTTTGCAAAGTCATGTATGATTTACTTTTTTGTAAACCCATTAATTNTTTACTTTTTTGTAAACCCATTAATTAATCAATTTGTTAATTTCCCTATTAGAAACCACAAAGGATCTTGCAAAGGTTCGGTGATTAACATTAGTATATAACTATTCATAACTTACGACTACGAGTTACTTGTTAGAATTACAGAAATATAATTTCGTGTTAGGCTGTGGCGAAGCAATGTGTAGTATTCAATTGTAGTGACGGTTTGGATTATATTGCCCTTGGCAAATTCTTCAAAGGACTGGCTTCCTGCGGGGCTTGGAGTTGTTTCGATGAATTCAACAGGTAAAATATATAAACTAGCAATTACAATTAGTGCACATATTAACTCCAGCCAATAGCTAATGTTTCAGAATTCCATTAATATTTTCTTGTTTTTTCCAATAGAATTGATCTTGAAGTATTGTCAGGTCGTGGCGCAGCAGATTTTGACAATTCAGCGAGGCATCAACAGCGGAGCGAGACAGCTTGTTTTCGAAGGCACAGAACTCACGCTAGACCCAACATGCGCCGTATTTATTACAATGAATCCTGGATACGCTGGAAGAAGCGAATTACCTGACAACTTGAAAGCTCTATTCAGATCGGTGGCCATGATGGTACCGGATTACGCGTTAATTTCCGAGATTTCTTTGTACTCCTGTGGATACGTCAATGCGAGACCTTTGGCAATCAAGATTGTTGCTACTTATCGACTGTGTTCGGAACAGTTGTCTTCTCAGTCTCATTACGACTACGGAATGCGAGCTGTGAAATCTGTATTGCTGGCTTCAGGGAATCTTAAGTTAAAATATCCAAATGAGTCAGAAGATATCCTAGTATTGCGATCTATCAAGGATGTCAACTTGGCAAAATTTTTGTCCCACGATTTGCCTCTCTTCCATGGTATCACATCAGATCTGTTTCCAGGAATAAAACTTCCCGAACCGGACTATGAATTGATCAACGCTGCCGTTTTCGACAATTGTGCTAAAATGAATCTCCAATGTGTTCCATTTTTCCTTGAGAAGATTCAGCAAATCTATGAAATGATGTTGGTTAGGCATGGCTTCATGATTGTAGGCTTTCCTTTTGGTGGGAAAACATCCGCTTACCGAGCTTTGGCTGGTGCTCTTGGAGATTTGTGCGAGAGAAATGAGATGGAGGAGAACAAGGTTCAGATTTGTGTTATCAATCCTAAGGCTATCACGATGGGTCAGTTGTATGGGCGGTTTGATCCCGCTAGCCATGAATGGTCCGATGGAGTGCTTGCTATTAACTACAGGGCCTTTGCTCAGTCGCCAACGCCAGACAGGAAGTGGCTGATATTTGATGGGCCGGTCGACGGTAATTTCCCAATGTTTCATCGAGGAACAATAATCCAGTGTACATGCATACGTACTGTTTTTATCTTTGTATTTTTGCATGTGATAGCTATTTGGATAGAAAATATGAATACTGTGTTGGATGACAATAAAAAGCTTTGCTTGATGTCCGGTGAAATCATTCAGCTTTCTCCCCCATGTAGCTTAATGTTTGAGGTGATGGATCTCGAAGCCGCTTCTCCAGCCACAGTAAGGAACATTATTATAGCATGACTCCGACTACTTTATGACTTTTACCAATTCTTGCTAACTTTGGAATTCTGATAAATTCATGCAGGTATCCCGATGCGGAATGATTTACATGGAGCCCGAAACAATGTTTGTCAAAGTTCCAGTTCTAAGCTAACTTTGGAATTCTGATAAATTCATGCAGGTATCCCGATGCGGAATGATTTACATGGAGCCCGAAACAATGTTTGTCCAAGTTCCAGTTCTATAATAATATATTTATAATATATAAACGTACGTCGTGTGTTATAGAATTCAGAGTATTAATTTATACTTATTATAGGGGATGGGAATGTTTGCTGATTTCCTGGCTAAACACTTTACCTCCATTCGTTCCCGACCAAATCAAAGACTTGTTGAAAGAGCTGTACCTCCGATTTTGTCCCACTCTTCTACATTTGGTGCGAAAGGGAGGCCTGAAGGTAAAACCTGGAAACTATATATGTATAATTTGAAACAGAAGAGGTTTTAATGTATTTCGAAATAAACCCATGCGACAACTTATTACAGGAACTTTCGCCGACTACCAATTCAGTTTTGATTCGTTCCGCAACCAACATTATGGAAAGTATGATGGATGAGTATAAAGAAGAAAAGTATATCAAGACTTTCACCATGAACACACAGCTATCTAGGATGGAGGTAAGCTAGAACTTGTTTTTTGCTACAAGACTCCCGTCGTGTAGACGTCCATTTTTGCTTAAATAATATTTTTCTCACATAGGGCATTTTCGTGTTCGGGATAACTTGGTCATTGGGTGCAAGCACTGATGAGGATGGTAGGGCAAAATTTGACGCCCTTTTTAAATTACTGATCAAGAAAAAGGCTGAAGAGGACGAGAAGGAAGAAAAAGACAGGAAGGATAAAATCAATCATCCGACTGAGGGAAGCATTTACAATTACACCTTCCTAAAAGAGGTATGGCATAGCAAATACATGCAACACATGGGCTTCATCTGTGCCTCTCCTCTCCCACGATTAATTCCTCTATTTAGGGCCCAGGGGTTTGGGAACCTTGGGAAAGTGAAATGAAAGCGGCCCCGTCCATCCCCAGAGAAATGCAAATGAATCAGATTATTATTCCAACTATTGATACGATTCGCTATGCTGCCTTAATGAAGATTTTGATTGTTCATGAAAAGCCTCTGGTATTATAGCAAACACTCGTACCTCATTCCCACATGATCATTAAAGGTCACTTTAAACAAAAGTATAAACGATTTTGTCATGCATTTATTTGTAGCTTGTTGTGGGGCCCACTGGAACAGGAAAAAGCGTTTATATAATTGTAATTAGCATTTTTATATGTTTTCTTTGCAAATGAAAAGTGTGATTCAAATACATATTTGTACTTCTTGTAATATTAGGACTTCCTGCTGAAAAAGCTGGATAAGAATATCTACAGGCCTCTACTCATGGCGTTCAGTGCACAAACGAGTGCTAACACCACCCAAGACATTATCATGAATAAATTAGATAAAAGGAAGAAGGGTAAGTGTAATTATTGAATGCTATCAACTAATTGTCGGTTTAAGTACATTTGATTTCACATTTACGTTTTCAGGAACGTTTGGTCCACCTGTTGGGAAGAAGCTAGTCGTTTTGGTCAGTCACTGAGATATAATGTAGTATACGCAGACTAATGAACTTTAATTTGATTTTATGTGACATATTTGAAAATTACATGGATTTTGCAGGTGGACGATCTCAACATGCCAATTAAAGAGACGTAATTTTCTCATTTCTGCAATGATTTGTGCTTTTTGATAAGAACAAAACTTAGTTTTGATATTGACATTCTTTGTATATATTAACAGGTACGGTGCCCAGCCTCCAATTGAATTGCTCCGGTAAGGGCGTTGGCCTTATATCCTCCCACTATACATTTTAGTTCTATCCAGGATTATACCTATCTAATTATAATTTTGCAATTAGAACGTGGTTGGATCATTGGCTGTGGTATGACAAAGTCGATGC
>JAANSN010001553.1:0-32287 GCA_036850665.1 Dicranocentrus wangi
TGATAATAAATTTACGTATGAATAAAAATGGCTCTGACATGGAATGAGCTATAAGCTCTTCTCCATCCAATCCAACTCGCTATAAATTTTTATGTATGTACATATTTTTAAAATGTTGAATTTTCCTTCACTATTACATATAAAACCTCATAATAGTTCATGACTTTAGGAATAGGAATAGGAATAGCCACCACGAGTTGCATATTATGCATGCCAATATATTTCATACTCAATGTGAACTCAAATATAATCATCATTTATTTTGTTCGCTTCGGTTTTTCGTTGTTCTCCCCTCCAACCTTTTTAACAACGCTATGGGCATAAAGATGTGAAGAAGAAGAAGATGAAGTTGCATTTATGAATATTTTTTCCGCACTCTCAAATCTACCAATCTACTAATTTCTCTCCCAGTTAATCGCGTGTATAGTAGTATGTTTTATATTATTACCAAACTGTGTGGTGGAGTTGTAGGTTTGTTATGTACCTTGTCGTTCGTCCGTCCCATGTCTCTCTTGCAATACGTATTTCCCTTTATCAATATATCAATAATGTAATGTACAGTTAAACACAGTTTGTATTCACTGCTCTGCTCTGGAGCACTCACTCACTACTACTATGTGTGTGTGTGTGTGTGTGTGTGTGTGTGTAATAATATCTCAATCTCCTCCTTCAAACTCTCTGCGGAGCTCAGCAGAAGAGTCAAACTGTTTAAAATGGTTATTAAAAGTGGACCAGTTGTTGTGGTCTTGTGGTGATGTGTTCTCACCAGCAGCTTGCTTTGTTGAAAAAAATGAGTGTGTTTTCAGTATCCAGCGAGCGAGTATTACTAACTCTGTGTGTGTGTGTGTGTGTTTGCGCGATAGCTTCTCGTTCTCACAGGTTTTTGTTCCCCGTCCCGTCGTCTGTCTGCCTGCACACATATTACGTTCTGTAAAAAGTGTGATAAGGGCAGGGACAATAAAAATGTGATATATGTACAGTTGGCTTCTCTCCTCTCTCTGTTTTTGTGGCTGAGGTTGATTAAGAAAAAAAAGGGGAAAAAACTTGTGGTTTCTTTTTTTGGGGGATACATGGGAAAATTTACATGAGGTTCGTGTGCATATTTAAAAGTGTATGGTCATATAGCCATATGCAACTGTGTGGACACATAATAGTTGTCGCTGGGGTGTAGTGTCACTTTGATATATGAAGGCAAAAAGGCAGTAATGCATACCCATAATATAACGTTGTGATAGTGCACAGGAAGTTAGTATCAATAATGTAAAAAAAATGGTCTCAACAACCAATTTTGTTTTCAGAGTTGAACTGGATTTACTACTCTGCTGACTTGCACGGCGTGCCATAGTAATCTGAGCCACAGTATTCAATCAACCCGTTGTTTCATCGGGCGAAAACGTGTTAACAAGGTGAATGAATAGAGTGGGAGGAAAGGAATAATAAGCAATATATGTAACTACCTAGTGTCCGGAGTTTTAAAGATATTCTTGAGAAGGTGCATCTGCATATGTGCTAAAATCGCTCACGTTTTTTGGAGCTCACGCTCAAAGGAGTTTCAGAGAGAGAAAAAAGGCTTTTCACACTTTTTCTCATTTTTTTTTTGCGTAAAGAGTTGTCGTTGTCAGTCAGTGTCTGTCTGTGTGTGTGTGTGTGTGTGTGTGAGGTTTGGAAGTCCATTGTTTTCTCACCTGCTTGCTTGTGAATACAAAGCTGCGACACACATTTTTTTTTGTTACCAAATTCCCGTGTGAGGACGAGTGCTGCGAGTTTTGTTTTAAGCCGGAGAAAAATATAATAGTATTGGAGGTGGTGTTCTGTTCTCAAATCATTCCTTTTTTCAACAGGTAAAAAAAATCATAAATATCATTCTCATTTTGGAAGAATTGGGAGAGAAAAGTTTTGTTTAGTTTCTAGTTTGCAATTTGGGGATGAGCCTGGAGAGAGCTCGTAGAGAGCCGTAGAACTCGTCGAGTCAGAGAGCACACCTTTTACTTTCGAGTTAAATCCGATATAATATGTCTCTCACTGCACACCTGAGACTTTTCCCACGGAGGGAGGCTGTGTGCACACATGGAAAATAAAAGGGTGTTTCATAAAACTAGCTATAAGTTGGTGACTGCTGACTATACCACTGAAGGTGTTCCATCTCTGGAATCTTTTCCTCCAGCCTCCAAATATGGGCTTTCATTCATGATGAGTCCTGTGGATCCTTTCATCGTTTGCTTGCACTCTACTGCAGAGAGGCAGAGAGAGAGAGAGAGAGAGTGGGATCTCATCCGAGTTTACTTTCCCTTTTTTCCCTTATTTTTTATGAATGAGATTTGATCTGTTGAAAAACTGCACTTTGAAATGAAATGTTTTTCTCTCTCTCTCTTCTGAATTCAATTGGAAATTCAACTCCCCCAATTCCTTTGAATGGGGGGATGCATTAGCCATGCCATCCATCCATATGCATGTACACACAGCGAGAGTTAGAGTATAAGTGTGCAGCACGTCTGGGCGTAATTTGAGCTGAAAGTAGGTTTCTCTCTCGAGAAGCCCCCTTTTTATAATCCCTTTTGATACTGAAGTGGAAAAGCGGCTTAAAGTCTGATTGCATTCAAACAGGTAGCACTACTTACTACTCATATAATAAGACCCACGACGGCATGCAACGCAAACGGGGGCGTCTACCGCTCTTCTATATTCCAACAAAACGACGACGAGACAAACAAGAAGGTAGTGAGTGAGTGAGTGAGTGAGTGAATCAGTTTATTCTCACAGTTTTTCTTTACAAATTTGACTATACAAAACGGAGGAGAGAAGAGGAGGGAATTTATAGTGTGAGTGTCTGGGCTGAGATTTTTTTCCCCCGAATAAATTGAACATTAATAAAATATCCTCCTGCGGAAGAAGAAGAGGAAGAATATGGAAAGAATAATGATCCTGTTTACTTCCATTATGATTATGATTACCATGTCGTCGGTCGTCGTCTCCCTGTTCCCACCAGGAATGCGTTTGGCATCAGACCCAAGAAGTCATTAAGAACTTCCCTTCATAAGAAAAAAATAAAAAATATAAGCCGCTCCTAGTTTTTCTTCTTTCATTTAGTGTTATATAATCTAGGGATGTGGTGGATGTGCAGCATACCGTGAAACATCGCACGTGTGATAAACTTGAGAGAGAAGAAAAATATTTGAAAAAATGTATACTTTTTAATACATATAATATTTTTGAGCAAAAAATACTCGTGTGTCCTTTCGAGATAGTGTCACTTGTCTTGTCAGCATAAATGTACCTTTTTCCCCATCCGGATGACAATCCTGACAATGACAGTCCGCCTGGAAACTTTTTTTTTGAAAACTCCGGATTTCAAAAAAAAAAATTGTGTACCATCTTCTGTATGCTGAACTCTTCTTTCTCACATTCACTCAAAAGGATACATTTCAAACCACTTTCAACTTTCATTTTTCTTTTTTTGATGCATTTAACGCACATTAGGCTTGTATGAATGAATGAATGTCAAAAAACAGCAAAGTTGTTGGACACAGTTTTTTTTCTCTTCTCTTCTCATCCCGTCTCCTCCGTCGTCTCCTCAAATGCATCTTTTTGGCAGATGTGATGTGTGTGTAGTACGTAAAACTATCAGATTTCTTGAGAGCAGCGGTGTAGTAGTGTACAAGGTAATAGGTATGTATGTCAGTCAGTAGTGTTTGGCTTCACGAGAGGTTCACGCGGCGGCGGAGGATTCTCAGGTTTCACAGTGGAAATTGATGAGAAAGCCAGCCGGCTCGGAATTAGTCAACACTTTTGTATCTTTGTAGAGCCGAGAAAGGTTGTCATCATCCTTCATCTCTTCCACACACACACACACACACACACACACACACACTCAGGCTAGTTCATATTCTGTGTGCGAATCCACCGGGAGACACAGCAGCGTTTTTGAGCGAGCATCATGTACCTCTCTCCTCATCATATTTTTTTTTCAAAGTCGAATCCCACTAGGTATACTACACCGAACGAAGAACGAACCCATATGCCTCCAAACCTTTATGCTATTTTGAGTGCAATAGAGGAAATATGGAAATTTTTCCCTTTCCCTTTGACTCTAGAGAGTTAGTCAGGTTGGTTTTTTTTCTTCTTCTGCGCGTTCGTTAGGAAAGAAAGGGCAAGTCAACTGGGGAAATATGTGTTTTGGGATATAAGAGGATATAAGAGATTATTGGTTTGGTTTGCTATGTGTGTCGTAGGCGTGATAATGTTTCATATCAAATGTTCTATGCAATCTTGTTTTTTTTTCCTTTTCGTCTTGTTCTCTTCTGTCTGGGGCTAGCCCCACAGGATTTGTGGGGAATAATGAAAGTTATTGTGTAATCAAAAAGAAAACACATGTAGAATGAATGTGTGTGTAGTAAGTAGGTTGGTTGGTTGCGCAAAGGATAGGAAGCCCCGTCCGGAGAGATAATTATATAAAATGCGTTGCGAGATGGAGGGGAAACAGATTTTTGAGAGAAAATAAGTGATTTTTGGGAGGGAGTTTGATTATGGGAAAAGAGAAACTGTGAAAAAATAAATAAATGTATATTGAGAGCATTTTCAGCCTCACATAAATTTGTCTTTAATGAGCAATTTATTTAGTGATTTGTTTTTGTTGTTGTTTCCTCCTGTCTGTAGATTTCGTAGTGGTTCAGCAATGAACCGCCGAGCTTGCCATCCGAGAGATGACTTCAAGTGAAACCTCCCAGACACAACAGCTCTCGATGCATTTGCAATGCGTTCCAGGTTGTCTACTCACGCCTGATAAGATTTTGTCTAGAAATTGTCTTTCTCATCCTCATTATACCACTTCTTCTTCTTCTCCCATTGCTTCTTACCATCCGTCGACTAATCCATCTTTTTCTACAGTGCCGACCACTGCAAACAGTTCCGGATCTGTCACCGCCGCCACGAGTAGTCCTGCGCTAACTACTAGTGAGTCCCTTCTTCTTCTTCATCATCATCCTCATCATCATAATCAGGCTGAGTACGTGATTAATAATAATAACACGACGACCAAACCCGTTCTCACCAATCATAACAATAACGATACTTCCAACGTGGGTGGTGGTGGGCTGATCATCACCTCGTCGCCCTCGTCAGGGTCCACAAACTCGTTGTCCTCCTCCTCCTCGTCGTCGACTTCGACGTATTTGTCGTGTTGCTCCAGTTTGAATTTGGTGAATGGACAAAGCCCCTCCCTCAAACTCAGTGATAACCACTTGTCGACGAAACTAGTGCGGAATAGTGTTGCCCCATACGGAGTCGTGCGAGCTCACCATCAACATCATCAGCAGCATCAACAAGTGGTGGCTGGCCTCAAAGTCGGGGATGAGACAGGGGATCAGGTAGCAGCAGCAGCATCAGCAACCGCAGTTGTTGACCAGTGTGGAAACAACAATCCCGTCGTCGTCGTCTCCTCAATGGGCTCTACCGCCAATCCCGTCGGCGTCCCGGCCGCCGGACTCGTCTGCGTCCCCCCCAACATGTTGAAACTGGAGCCGAACGGCAACAGTATAGAGATAAATTCCGTGGACAATCAACTCCATCCCGCGATCCATCTCAACCACCACCTCCACCAACACCATCAAACCAACGGGGGCACTCCCGGAGGCTCTAGTTGTTGTACACCTACTAGTCACCTGCATCATACCCCTCCACCGCCGCCCCACAACAACCATGGACCAATAAACCACTTTGGAACGACTACTCCCCAACCAACACCACCACCATACCAGAATCAGAATCAGACGGGCCACGTTCCAGAGAATAATTGTGATGTTGAGAAGGCATGCAATGGGGGGGAGCCGATGGAGAGTAGTGGTAGCATGTCGACGAATCCTCCTCCGCCTTCGTGTCCAAGCAATCACTGCAGCCATACCGCAAGTAGTAGTAACACTAATGGTAATACGCTTTCCCCTCTGCTGACATCGTCACCCGGAATGACCAGCATGTCCTCTAGTTGTAGTCATAATGGGAGTAGTAGTAATGCCATTGCCATCAACGGAGGCAATGGCCCTTCTACAGGGAATAACATGTCCCCGGGGGAGAATGACGATGAACACGACTGTGATGATGACAAGTAAGTAAAATACCTTTATACTGATAGATAGATAGATATAAGTAGTAAGTAGAGAAAAAAAAAGAGAAGAAACTGTCTCTAGCACCACGACTCACATTCATTCAACCAGTCTATATATATGTATTCTTTTGGGGGAAAGGATCGTAAAAAAAAGTTGTTTTCATCCATTTCATCCTTGGTGGAGAATTTCTTTTTTTCTTCTTTTATTGTCCCCGTATATATACGTACGGACGTACGTACGGGAGGACCATTGCATCATCATCACATTACATTCCATTCGGGGAAAATTGATGGAGGGATGGATACACATTTCACCATCATTATTTTTCCTTTCCTTTCTTGCTACCAGTATAGTAGTACGATCGGTAGGAGTACTAGTAGGTAGGTTAGTTGGTTGTTGCGACAATCCGTTGCGTTGCGAAGATGTGTTCCCCGAGTCGCATAATATGTAGGCATTGTGAGATATTGTCCACCCACGGCCATTTTTTTTGCAATTTCGTGAGTATATTCCTGTCCCTTTTCTCCGTTTCTCCTGCGTATGGTGGAAATAAAAAGGAGCTGGGAATTGCGAATTTAAAAACAATTGCTGATTATTATTCACCTTTTGTTTACGTCTCAGAAAAAACATGGAGGATCTATCTACGTAATAAGCACTAGTAATGAAATGATTCAAAATTATTTTCGGCGTCAAATGTGTTCATGTATTTTTTTTGCGTTTTTCACCGGAAATTTCAGGTCAAAGTTTATCCACACTTGCCAACAGATCATCATGATCATGCCCTTTCCTCTATATATTTTATGGCACTGGGCGGTATTATTCATGACCGAATACTCTATCCAGCCGAGAGAATGATCAGTATTAGCAATTTTTTTTACTACCATTTTAGTCGACCTGCCTTTCGCCCATACATTTTGTGATGGTCTCACAATATTTTCACGACACATCCTTACATCATATCATATCATGTAGCAATCCTCTTCTCTCTCTTTTTTTTTATAATACCGCACTTTTGCATAAAAGACCGGCATTCATGGTAAAAACACGAAAGAGTCCACATTTCATGTTATTATGAATTGAGCTCACATTCGATTCAGCAGTAAAAAGAGCAACTTACCTATATAGGCCGGACCATTCTGATGATATTCTCGTAGTAGGTGCACCATATAGCACCTCACATGTGCACCTCCATATTATATTCCCCCTTTTTATTCCAGAGAAAAAAAGCAGTTTCTCTGGATTGGTACAGCTTTTATTGCAATAAGCCCCGGATAATGTGCACTTCTCCAGAGTAATATGTAGTAGACATGAGAGAGTCAGGGGAAAGGGTAGAGAAGAGAGAAGAAAAAAAAAGTTTTCCATAAGGTAATTGGATCGATATATATACTTTTTTTTATCCAGAGTGAGTGGCAGTCACGCTGAAAAATATTGCTTGTGTATTTACCCCTTTTTTTATCATCATCCAGTAGTCCCTTTCTAATACTTCAACTAGTATAGGATATATATACGGTTTTATTTTTTAGGTATATTATATTGAATGAAACCGAAAAAAAGAAAGAAATTGTGTATCAGTCAAGTGAAGTCAATGGAGAACATGCAACATCCATTTCACCTAATGAGCCCACCAACTCATACGTACAGTCATAAAAACAATAGACGTTTACGATATGAAAGAAAACTACTCCTCCGCCGAACGACTAGAGTCCGATAGAGATACGCCATAAAAATATAGCATTTCTCAACTTCCTCCTTCAAATCCTCTCTCTCTCTCTCTCGTCTCTAATGATATATCCGATGAGTTTTCGATTGAAAAACTATCTTTATGCTATACTACCTATATAGATATCCTCGATTTAAACGCAATTTTTGAATTTTTTTTTCTTCTCTTTTTTGACACTTCTGCAAAAATCGGGTTGGCGTGCTACATTCCTTCCACACGGAATAAATTATTATTATTTTTTTCCCCGGTAAAAAACTTATTGGCAGCCGGAGCATGGCACCCTATCCTAGCGTGTGTTGACTAGTAGTGTCAATACAGGTCTCTCTTTCGATTAGTCAGATTTTTTTTTTCTCTCTCAACTATTTCATTTCACACTTTTTGTATTTACCGTTTTGCGTAGGTGATATAGAACATCAAAGTTGACTAGAGAAAAAAAAATACAGAGATTTTGTGTTTTTTTTTCTTCTCTCTCTCTCTCTCTCCCTCTCTCTCTCTCTCTCTCTCTCTCTCTCTCTCTCCTCTCTCTCTCTCTCTCTCTTCTTCTTCTTCCATCCACTTCTCATCAGAGCTGTTTTGAAGCTATTTAGCGCTCCCATGTTTAACAGAGAAATATACAAGATCTCTCTCTCTCTCTTCTTCTTCCATCCACTTCTCATCAGAGCTGTTTTGAAGCTATTTAGCGCTCCCATGTTTAACAGAGAAATATACAAGCGTAAACGATTTGTCGGAGGAGAGAGTAAAAGTGCCGTGACGATAATGGACCGATTGTACAACAAGATATTCTAATTTATGAGTTAACCATTGCAATATATATACACTCCTCTGCTCTTGCTTGCTTCTTGAGTGAGCTGCTGCATGCATAACAGCTTCTTATTTTCAATCGAGCGTCGATATCAAACGGGGTAAAGAAGAAAAAAAAATACGTAAAAAATATATGGTCTGTGTCTTCTTCTTTCCCCTTCCTTCCCCCCTATATCCTATTTCTTGGCAGTGTAAAGTTAAAGTTCATTGGGAGACGGCGGAAGAAGAAGAAGGGAAGGGATAAAATGAATGTGATTTTGTTACGAAAGCATTCCTCTGTAATGTAATGTAATCCTCATAATTTACAAACGCATCCCATCAGTTCATGATCTGGCTAGAACAAGTAGTCTTTTGGGGAAAGGCAAAAAAAAAATGTTTAATTTTTTTCTTCTTCTTGTGTAAAACAAGAAGAAGATTACGAATTACAAACAGTTTTCTTTCTTCATGCTGATTTTCTTAAGTGGATGGTATGATGATGATGATCATGGTCCTGTTTCATTAAGGTATTTACTTTGGATTTGGAGTGGAGTATAAGCCCTAATAACTTTCCAATTGAGATAGTTGACTTGAGAGCCGTGTGACATGTGCGAATTGTGGTTGATGTTTTTCATACACATATTCCTATACCTATACCTATACACAATTCGCAATGATGTGTCCTCATTCCCCTCACTATCCCGTGTGGAATTAGATTGAGGTGGAATGTTACCATTAAAAATTGCATTCCTTTTGGGTTTCTATAAATCTCGGGTGTAATCTGAGAGGAATTTTTGTGACAGCAAGTGAAGAAAATCCGTTTGTTTGAGGGCAACCTTGACAATATAAGTTGGGTTGGGTTTTTTGTTCGTTGAGTTGAGAAGTTGAAGCCGAGGTTGAGGTAAGGTTAAGAAATAATACGTATTTTTGTGTGTATTCACTTCTCCCGTCTCCACCAAACCAACCAGCGCCGCAGCAGCAGCCAAATCAAACTCATTCCCTATTCCACTCCGAGATGCGATAGTATATAGCATTCTTTTTTTTCTTCAACAAATGATCATCATGGAATTTCCTTGGGTTCCTTTTTTATATTTTGAGTTGACTGTGCCGATATGTTTTTTATGGGATGTGTTCATCTCCCGGCCCATTCCTCAACTCAAAATAATGTCTCTTTCCATATATATATATCCTCCTCAGAATACTTTTTTTCCTCCCAAGTTGGAACACATTTTCAGGATGATTATATATTATGTGCGTGTATGTGGGGAACTTTTTCACCACCACCGGTCTTTTTGTGGCTGGTGGCGTATGTAAGGATTCAGGCTCGTTGTGACTTATTGGGAGCTCTAAAAAGCCAAAAAAAAAAAAAAGAAAAAGAAACGGCCGCGGTCCTCCAGTTTTTGCTTCTTGTATTTTCATTCTATTCTCCGGGAAGGAGGAGGAGAAGAGAGAGGAGAAGACGAGTAGTGGAAATGAGACAGTGTTTGGAGTTGACGGCCTGCATGCAGAAGCAGGGGCAGCTCCGTCTTGAATTTGAATTTGAAACGGGAAATTGTTGGTGTTCCACTTGAATCGTTTAGAGACCTTGTTCTGCTTCTACACACACACATATATATAGGGAGAAAGAGAGCTCGTTCGTTTTCTTGGCCCGAGTTCACGGCTCATTCGAACAGCCACATCCAAAAAGGGATCCTCATCCTCCATCCTCTCAACTCAGCCTTCATCCCGAGCAGGGTATTTTTTTCCGTGGCCAGTGTACTTATGTAAATGGTGGATGCCTTAGCAGCTACACACACACTCACACTCTGTGTGTGTGTGTGTGTGTGTGTGTGTATAGAGGCACTTTAAGCTATTCTTGACTCTTCAGTATTCCACTTCATCTACTTCACATACGCTACCCTATATACCCTTGCTTGATGCTCCATTGCTGGGAGAGATGTACGCACACAGAAGAAGAAGACGAAGAAGAAGAAAAAAAACTTTCTTTTCTCTCTCTCTCTCTCTCAAGGAATCCTCTCACATCGTATAAGGTCCTCCAGTACATGACGACGAGAGTTTAAAAAAAAACTTTTTTTTTGTCTTTGCCACCCGCTTTCTCCCTTCCAGAGACAAAATACAACATTTTTCATTTTTCCTCTCTCTTGAAATATACTGCTTACTACGAATGGTGGTGGTGGTGGTGGATGTGGATCCTCCGTCAGTCTTGCTAGTTCCCAGGATGAAAAAAATATATGTATATAACAATGTGGGCTAGTGTTTTGTGTATTCCAAAGTTTGGCGGTGGTCTATACAATGTGCGATGGCGATGCGGTGTGTGTACCCAAATATCCAGGCGATCCAGGCAGATATATTTTTTTTTCTTTTACCATTTGGGAATTTTCCCAGTCCGCATTGAACCCTCGGATTCTCAACCTTTCTTTTTTTTCCATATTTTGCATCTCACACATATGCCGTAAGTGAAATGCTCGAACCAAAAGGGTAGGAAAAAAAAAATTTTTTTTGCATTCAAGTTTAGGGATAGGAACAAAAAAGTGTACAAATGAAATGGGATTGAAAACAGAAGTAGTGTATATACCACCACCGTAGAGTGTGTGACAACGAGAGATTTTTTTTCCTCTCCCAATTTTTCGGCATATGAAACCCGACCGAACGGTGGTGGTGGTGGTGGTGGTAAGGTGAGCGCAATTTGGCTGTACTCACGTTTCAACTTCTTTTTTTCTTTCTGTTCCTCCGATTTTTTCCCGTGGTTTTTGTCTTCTTGTGTCTCTATGCGAATCCGTTTTTCTACGTGTTAGTTTCAGTTCCAGACTTGCGAGTTTTTTTTTGGTTGTTGGGCTCTGTGAAGCGATAAATTTAAAAAGTGTCAAATGTTTGGCTCCATGTCAAAAATCGTGTTTGTCTCGGGAGAGAACAGGGGAAAAAATGACATTCTTTGTCTTTTTACCTCGATAGAACGAACCCTCGTCGTAGTATAATATCCGCGAGTCGAGCAGCAGCCAACATGTGTTTACCATTTTCACCTGGCATTTGGTTGGGCTATATGGATATACGTGCAAAACATACGGTGGATATGCGGATTTTGGAATTTTGCAAGCATGGATTTCCCCTACTACTCCGCATTATGTATAGAGTGTCTTGACCTTTCACCTTTTTTCCACCTCACCTAGGCAGGCCGGGCTTTGGGGTGTTAAAAGGTGGAACGAAATGTGATTAACCGGTGGTGGTGGTGGTGGTAGTGGTGGTAGGTTTTCACAGAGCCAAAATGAGATTATTTGGATGAGCCCAGAGAACACACAGACAGACACGCGGAAAAACGTTTGCGTTTTCATTCGGATTAGAGAGAGAGAGAGAGAGGGCTAAAGCTAAAAAGGCTTGGGTTACCACTTTCTTTCTTTACTGTGGATTAGTCACTCTTTCCCCACCACTCCAGTTGTAGTAACAGTGCAGTCAGGTGGTGGTGGTGGTGGTGGCGATGGTGAGCTGCGGGGTGGAGTGGAGTGGGTCAAAAGCTACGTAATCTAGGCATACACCTCATTTGTCTTTACACGTGCTGACAGGAGGAGCAGCAGCAAGCCTCTACGTTATATTTTTTTCTAGTTTATTTCCACTCTAATTTGAATAATGCTCTAAAAGACCGGTGAAGTATTATGAACCTCTCTCTCTCTTCTTGTCCACACGGTGGTGGTGGTGGTGGTGGCCCACCGTGTGTTTTTTCTTCTTGTTCCTCTGGTCAGAATTATTAAACTCTACAAAAAAAGAGGAAAAAAAATAAAGTCTCTGGTCTAATCAGCCGGCTGGTTTTTTAAAGGTGAATATTTTATGGAAAGCTAAAATACCCCTTTTATACTTTTTCTTCTCTACTTTTTTACGAGCAAAGTCGATCCTCCTTGGGAATTTTTTTTTATTAGTTTCATCATACACTCTTCTTCTTCTTGGACTTTTGCTCTGGAGAAACAAGTTTTTTTTTTTAAATATAAAAGTTTCTACCGGAGGGTGGTGCACATCCATTGTCTGCATCAAGAATACTTTCTTTTTATACAGGTTGCAATTAGCATCATATGAAAAGTGAAAGAGTGTTTTGGTGGTACGTACATACGTAGAGGGTAGTATCATTAATTTTCACCAGAAAAGAAAAAACGTTTCCCCTTCATATATTACATATTATTCCTTTGAGAAACAAATTAGAAAAAAAAGTTAGTTTTCTTTTTCTCCTCCTCTCTCGATTGAGTTGCGGGTATGTAAACGGAATGCTTTATGCTTCTAATCTAGTATTATTATTCAGCAATATATTATATTCCCTCCAAGTTTTTGAGGAGTCACGTCCGTCTTTTTTTTATCCGCTCATATTAGTCAACTTTTTTTCTGCGGTTTTTTTTAGCTAGCTAAAACAAGTGAATTTTGTGGGTTTAGCCATCATGATGATGATGATGATGATGATGAAAATGTTCACACTCAAAATTCCGAATCCCTTGTGCCCACCACCACCGCCTCCTCCTTTCCTCCATGCGTAATTAAAATGAGACTAGCCATTAAAAGAGGAGAGTGTTCACTCGTGAAAGGTGATGCTTTCCTGATAGTTTCCTGTCTTCGTGTTTCCTCCTGGAGAAAATCCAGAGAGAGAGAGAGAGAGAGAGCTGATCATATCTTGACGTTACTCCCGGATGAGCACCCACTCCATTCGTGTGGGCTCCTGTAATGAAGACCATCTATCTACTCTACTCTACCCTACCCCACCAACAATTTCTGCTCCTATCCTATAGATTTCTTTCTCCCATTATATATTATAGCGATCCACCTTTTTGTCGAGATAATAATAAGAAAGTTGGTGGAGCATGCAAACTAATTGATTATGATGTAAAGTTGAGACGGAGAATAAAAAGTGCGCTAAAGTGGAAGTATCGTGTGGTTCACTACCTCTATTCATATTCCTAAAAAGGATGTCATCTCCTCCTCCACCAGTAAAAAAAACTTTCACTTTTCCAGTCGTGTTTTGAATTAAGGATATATATAAAAAACTGCCGTGAGTTCTAAGGCAAACTCATCATTTTTTTTTATTCTTCTTCTTTTTTTCTTTTATAATATCGTATGGATTTAGGTCACACTTTTGAATACCTATACATACACGGCGGATGGATACCTCAAAAAAAATATCATGTACAGAAGAACCGGAGAACCCTCTTGTTCCGCACTATTATTTTTTTTAGTATAAAACGAAAATATGGATTCGTCATGACATGCTTTTTCCTTCCGCACCTTTCTCCAATATTTGTCACTGTCGGAGGAACATGTGTACATATATATAGCTACCTATATCACATAATATGCATTTATTTTTTGGGTGGGACTCCACCCAATATGAAAAAAAACTACATGACATGACACGATGAGGATTTTTCTCTTCTCTCTGCTTGTGGTCTGTTTCCCAGAGAGTATATAGTGTTACCACTGCCACTATGTCACAAACTTTTTATATTTTTTTATTCTCTTTCGATATCTCTCCCATCCACTTGTAAACACATGGTTGTCGTGATGCTCGTGATCGCCTATTCTAAAGCGCTATAATATAGGTAGACCGATCCGACGAGGACGACACGGCAAGAGTAATACGTCTCGTGTGGTGGTTGCTTGCTTGCTTACACTTATGTGGATATTTGTCAAAAGCTACAAATATTGCTCCCATCCACCATTCCATTCCATTCCAGCATAATATTATCATTCACACATAAGTTGTGTGTGTGTGTGTGTATGTGTGCTTTATGATGGTAGTGGAGTTTTTTTATATACATATATACGTCGTCAATATTTCATGCCCAAGTGTCACAACCGTCTTGTACACGAGAGAGAGAGAGAGAGAAGCGTATCTAATGCGTACATCATCATCATCCCATCATATCACACCAGTGTGGTATTACTCTTCAACCTATTTTTTTTCTTTGCAGCATATTATCCATCCTCTCCAATTTCCTCCCAATTGTGTGTACCTCTGAATAGAAGAGGAGCTAGACACAATAATTTTCCTATTATGCTTACGACCACACAAATAATATAAAAAATCATGTGGTTTAGGTCTGAATTTTATTTATAAGGACGCAGAAACAATATTATATGAGTAACAATTTGAGTTTGTTTTGTGTGTGTGGTGTCTTTGCAGCGAGTTTTGGTAATTCCAACTGGAAAAAATGAGAACATGGATGATGGACTCTGGTCTGGTGATGATGATGGATGGTTGGTTGGTTGGTTGAGTACACAAAGTCCGGTAAAAAAAATACAATATTGTATAGGAGATAACTGAAAATGAAAGATAAACTTATCAGCTCTCTCGCTCTCTCACTTTCATTATCATCATATCCTCATTTTCTCTCCATCAATTTGGCGGCCTGTTACATGGCCTGTTGATAGTATATGGATGGTGCTTCGGAGCTGAAACTGAAAATGAGTTGTGATGAAGAGTCGTGTGTATTTTTACGATAAAGGCTACCTACTACGTACGACGACGTACATACGACGGACAAGAGTGGAGATCAATTTTCTGAGAGAAAATGAGAGAGAGAGAGAGACACACATACATATATTGTGTGTGTGTGTGTGTTTTTCGCTGTTGTCATCTCCTTCCTCCTCCTCCGCACTCCTCATCATTCCACACATGTGAGAAAATTAGACAGGGAGGAAACAAGGAGAGATGATGAATGTGTCTCTTTCGGAAATTGGAAGAGGATGCTGCTGGAAAGCTCCATCTCCTCTCCGCCCGAATAATATGGGCTATTATATAGGTCCTCTTCTTTTGTGACAGGGGCAATACATATATTGGCGAATTTATTTAACTGTAGTATACTTTATTCCTGGTCAACAACAACGACGACAGGGATGCGATGGCTAATCAAATTGGGGAAAATGATGATGATGGAATAAGCGTAGAAAATGTCCGGACGGTCGGTCGGTGACGTCTTCGCTCACAAGACGGAGTAGAGGAGAGTAGACTTGATCCAATGTGGAATTAGATTGGGCGCGGAATAGGATCCGTGATGAAAACCCTTTTTTATATGAGAAAAGTTGATGTGAATGAGAGGAGGAATGAGCAACAGGGCTTCTTCTTCTTCTTCGTCTGCTCTGCTTTTCCATCCTCCGCTCCGTGTCCTTTTTTATTTACCGTGATGGACAACTACAAGAGGGAGTAAACAAGATTGAAATGTGTAAACGAAACCGGAGCAGGATCGTCTGCTGCTTTTCCATCCTCCGCTCCGTGTCCTTTTTTATTTACCGTGATGGACAACTACAAGAGGGAGTAAACAAGATTGAAATGTGTAAACGAAACCGGAGCAGGAGTAGTAAAGGGATACAGAGCGCATCAGTATCAGTATCATCAGCATCAGTAGAGTTGGATAGTTTGTAGTGATAGCTGTGGAAATGGTATTCCTCCGTTGGGAGCCCAGGCGAACCCAGTTTGAAGTAAATGAGCTCTGAAATAAAGGTTTTCTCTAAATATTTGAGTAGGGCGAAAGGAGAAGAAGAGAAACCCTGTTTCCCTCTGCTCCTCAAAGAAGAAGAAATGGCTCAGGTAATAAACGAGACAACAAGGAGCTTTATTCCTCGTGTCTTTTTTTTTCTTGGGGTCTGGCTGAGCTCATCTTGTTGAAAAAGGAGAAGAAGAGGAAGAAAAAAAACTGCATGGAAGAGAAAGCTGCTGCATTGGTCTGCAGCCACCGCATATTATGTCTATGTGTATATATATACGGGTGGATACGGCCAAACAAAAATATCAAAACAATCCGGGGCAGATATACATAGGTATTTTTTTCCTCTCCTTTTGGTTTTTTATGTCCTTGTCATCATTACAATGTAGTAGAGGTGGAGTGGAGGGAGGCAGGCAGGTAAAGGGATAGAATATGGACAGGGACTTTGGGACTCCAAAGTTTTTTTTAAGGAAGAGGAAATGTGCGGGGAAAAGGATGAAAAAAAAGAAAAGCAGTAGGTTTTATATATTTGAAAGTTGGAAAGATGTAGATAGATGGATATATGTACACATGTTGAGTTTTCTCTTCTTTCTCTTTCGAACGCTTCTGGAGCCCGTTTTACTCGTGTCTATTCAATTGAATGTGATGTTATGGGAGAGGATGGGTCTTTTGTCTGAGAAAGGATAAAAGGTTGGAGATATAAACCTTCATCATCTTTTCCTCTTCTGACTCGTCCGCTGCTGCTGGTCTGGTCTGGTTTTTAAGGTACATAATAAAAAAACGAAGAGGATGGGGTAGTAGTAGTAGTTGTATTTCCCATGAATTTTTTTTTCTTCTTGTTTTGAAATGGGATGGTCTTTACACATAAATTCTCTTTTATTACGTTATATTTGGGTCGGAATTGAGAATGTAGTTAGGATAGCCTCTCAGATAGTTACCCTGTTAGAGTCATATTTAGTGGGGGCACTTTCGGGAAAAGGTGTGTGTGTTATACAGGAAATAAAAAAGTCTCTTTTCTTCAACTTACTACTCACTTTTCGTATCCTGAGCAGCGCCGAAACCAAGAACGTCTCTGGCAGAGAGCAAGGTGGTGGCCACAAACAGGAAACGTGCAGTAATGTACGCTGCTATACGGCGAGACATGCAGCAAAGATCAGCAGTTTCCCTCCCCCCCCCACCCAAAAAAAATCGTGTACACATCCGGATGATGAACCCAAAGAAGGAAAAAATGCTCTATATATTCTTGAAATGTGTGTTGTGACTGTGAGATACCTTTCCACGTTGGAACAAGAACGACCCTTTTTGCAGATTTTTTTTCTTCTTCTTCTTCGAAACTCCACCATGCAAATTCTTTTTTCTCGTAGGTTAAAAAATATATATACCTAAATATATATTTATTCCGCTGGAAGATAACTCCTCTCTCGCTCCTCATGCTAAAGTCCATTTCCATTTCAATCCCGTCAATTTTCCCTCTCTTCCGACCAAAAGTCGCAATGGACCACCACACCACCACCATGATGCTACATTGGAGGAGGAAGAAAAAAATTTTTTTTGGTGTGTCCAACCACGTTTACATTTTATACTTATCTATCTCTTACCTCAATTTGGTATGCACATCCTGGCCAAACCCCACGCCACTTTTCGGGAGAGAGAAGAGAGCAAGCAGCGAGAGTGAGAGCATAGTTGAAATGAATGCATCAAGATGAAGAAAAAAGTGGATTTGCTTCTCTTGGTTTTCCCTCCTCCACACACACACACACTCTCCACCAGTTTTTCACCACACTGCTCAACTTCTCTCTCTCTGGACGCTAATGTGTATATATTCTCCCTTTTCCCTTCTTGATCTTTTTCCTCGTCGTCCCAGTGCTAAAAAGTGTTTTCCATTTGCATGAGCGGATTATTATATCAGAGTTTAATCCTATTGCATTGCAAAAAGCCGGAAGAATCCGTCGAGACGTTTTTTCTCCCCATGAACAGTACAGAAGATAGTCGTACAAGAAGGAAGTGTAGCGAGGGAAAGGTGTTCCACGCTGTTAGGACCTAGGCATGCATGACGGAAATAGAATATTTATGAGAGACCGCCGCGCGCGATCTCAACAATTCCACACATGTGAGACTTTTCTCCAGAAAAAAAGAGAAAAAAACTACTCCTCCTGGCTGGCTCCTTCCTCCACACTTTTTTCTCTTCATGTTTTGTATTACTTACTTATTTTTTTAAAAAACATCCCCCAACTCCTCGCCCCAACACACAATTTCATTCAAGTAGGAGCAGCAGTGGAGGAGCACTTGTGTCCTGTCGCCCTTGTTGCGAGTCAAGAAGAAGTTGGGAAGAAAAAGTGTGCTTGCTCGTCGGTCGGACGGTGTGTTGTCCTAATGAAATTGCTGTCAATATATATATATATATATTGGCCACGCCAGGCTACCAGCAGGCTTCACTGTCCAATTCAATCCTGTCTACTGACTGAGCATAAGGGAGCACACGTTGCGTTGCCGGATGTCATATGTGATGTAATCATGCAATCATCATCATCATCAGCAACATTGTTAACCTGGGTGAACTGAGCTGGGAAAAGAAAGTGAATATTTCGTAAAAAAAAAGAAAGAGGTAGAAGTGAAGGGTGGAAAAGCGTTCCAAAACGTGTGTGTTTCAAGCTGGCACATGCTAATTGGAGGAAATCAATTTGCCATTTTTATGCTTTAATCAACCTGCTGCCCGTGATTGAGTTACTGGCTTCTGATTGGGTCTCGCGAGCGAACCCTGCTCTCTCTCTCTAGTTACGGGTAATGAGCGGGTAAACAAGGTTCCCTTTTTCATTTTTTATTTCGCAAGCCTCGTTCTCTTCTCCTCGTTCGACAAGCCTTTTCACGAGAGAACATAACTACTCAAACTGTGTGTGTAGAGCTGTGCCTAGCCTATTTGAGAGAAATTTCCGATTCTGATTACATTACATGAGGCTTAATTCTCTCCGTACACGTGTAACTCGCGACTTTCCCCTCGTGTACACGACGACGGCGACGACCACCTCTTAATGCCAGTGTTTTGTACCTTTCCTCCTCCGAGTCTAATCAATTACGAAAGCGCTCACATGTCATGGTTGGTTTTTAGCAGGCTACTACGTACCACGTACGTGGCTCTCAAAAACGGAGAGAAGAGCAGAGTGGAGCAGCTCTAGCTGCTGCTGCTACCTGTAATGAACCTGGGTTTTGGGTGGTGGTGGTGGTGGTGGAGGACATTAGGATTTCGTCTCAGGTTCCCGGAACCCCATCTCATTTTCACGTGCCCGCGCTCGCCCTCCGCGGCAAGTGCTAGTGCTCTACTGTAAAATCGGCAAATGGAGGATGGTCGCTCCTTTAAAAACTGCAAATTCTGAGAGCTCTCCGTTCTCCCTCATCATGTAACGATGTTTTATTTGTCCCGGTTCTACAATCAAGGTTATACGGTAGTATGTTTACAACGTCCAGTTCCGAGGTGGTCGTTCCTCGATCGTTCCCTTTTTATAACGTGGTCAGCATTAACCGAGAAAGAGAGAGAGAACCGAGTAGTAGTGTGTTTTTCATTTTGAAGCTTTTTTTACACCACCACTCAAAAACGCATTAATATTAAGCGTCAACTATTTCCTAGCACGGATTTACCACAAAAGATAAATATCTAGAAATGGGAGCCGTGAGCCGTCCGTCGTGCTCAAGTCACCTTCAACTTTGTCCAACCGTAGGCCCCGCTACCGTCGTATTATGCACTCGCATTAATCGCATTTTGGACGAAAATGCTTTTTTTGGCAAATGCAAAAAAACGAGAGGAAAATTGCCTTTGTGTACGTTCTCTCATCATCATCATCATGGTCATATGCACAACCCAAGCCCAACTATTTACATTTAGGTAGCAAGCAAGCACCGCATACCCACTCACTCACTCACCTGAGCACTTAATAACAATCCACCGTAGTAGAGAAAACCCTTTTAATACCATTTTATATTCTCGTAGTAAACGTCTCTCTCCACAAAAGCCCATCACGGGACGAGTTGAACAATAAATGAGACGTTTGCGTGTGAAATAGATGGATATAATGGAGCATTTCTTTCACAACCTGTGTGTGCTTGTGCACTTGACCGGCTCTTCTTCTTCTTCTTCAGGAACAAAATAAAAAAAACCAGCTGGCCAACTAGAGAATTTTAGCTTTCTTTTTCTCCCCTCGCCAATTTTCATCATTGCATGCGCTTTGCCTGCTTTTTCTTAGAAAACTCAAGATTTTTTTTTAACGAAAACTATATGTATGTACCTACGTGTGTGTGTGTGTGTTCCCGGCTCTAATCACAGAGCAAACGACGGTCTTTTTTTACAAGTATATTTTCTTCTTACATTATTTGTTTTCCACTTGAATTCCCATCCTACCCAAAACCTACCACCCCTTTTCATGTTCATATCTCTCTCTTGATGTGTTCATTTCCCATAAGGTAATTTTCGTCTGGTGAAGAAAAAAAAGAAAAAAGAACTTTTTGAAAACGCTTAAAGCCATATTATCATCCTATTGGATAAGCGACTGCAAAAAAAACCATGTCACTCTCTTTTTCTCCGCTAAACACTCAAAGGCCACTTATTGTAATGCCCAGTAGCGCTCAGAGGGTAATAAGCGGGAGGGGAAAAAAGTTTTGTTCTCACTTTCACAAAAAAATATATAAAAAAATAAAAACTTTTTCATTTCTTCTTCTTCTTCCCAGTGGATATTCTCAACTCTTTTTTCTTATCCTCTTCTTCTACCAATATAGCTTCGTATATATATATGCAACCATTTTTTTTCTATAAAACTTTTATTGTTCCTTATGAATGTATGTCCCTCCCCGTGCTCCGTTTTCCTATATATATTCTTAAGATAATTGAAATTAGCGTAGAAAAACTTTTTTTTTCCTTTTGACAACGAAACGAACAAAAATTTTCTGAACGGAACAGCCAACCCCTCCTTCTCTCTCTTTCTCTCTCTTCATAATTCGGTCGGGGCTCCTTTCCTCTCCTTTTCCACTTATGAATAATATTCACAATTTTTCTCCCCTTCCAATATACATATTTTTCCTCTTGGGGAAGTACAGAAAAAAAAAGTTTTTTACTTTTTCAACTTTTTTTCCTCTTCTTCTTCGTCTTCTTCTTCTTCTCTTCTCTCCACTTTCTTTTTTTTCGGTTTTTCAACCGGGGACCGGGAAAATAGAATGGTAATGATGATGCTCAAGTGGAAAAAGAAAATTGCTTGGTAATGCCTTATCTCAAAAGCATTTAGAGTTCTCAAGCCAATTTAATTTCTTGGAGAAAAGAGTGAGTGCGGATAGGGTAGCCTGGTCTGGTATATATCCATCCTCCGCACAAAAAGCCTGTAATTTTTTTTCTCGGGATATAAAAAAAAGAGAGAGAAGCTATCAAGAACATACTTTTTCCTTCCCCTTTTCTCGCAGTATTATTAGTCCCTATTAAAAATCCCTTTAATGCAATAACAACCCCGGAGAGTGTGTGCCACGACTACTATACCTACTCTATTGTGTACACGCAACACAATATGATTACATTTATTGTTTTTCGTGTTCCCTTCATGGAGACGGAGGAGGGTTTGGAGGAAAAAAATAATATGGAAATTGTCATTTTAATGTTTTCTCCAGGAAAACGGCCATTTGCACAGTCTTACTTTATCTGTTGTAAACCGTATTAATAGTAACTTCGTTCAGCTGAATTCAACCTGTCGTCACTGTATTAAAACCGGAAAAACTAAATTCTGATATGGGCGTTATAGCTTTAAAAAATTACTCATGTTTTTCTCTCAAATTATTGTTAATATTATTATTCATTTCCGAGAATGATTCGGTTCAACCGAAGCTTATGAACATGTTTTTCCTCCTGTGTTCCTTACTCCCGAATTTCCTTTCATCGATACATGTTTTGTTGTTGTACCCTCCTCAATTTGTATTCAAACGTTGTTCCAGAAAAAAAAAACTGAATATATTTATGGCAAGGTTTTTTTTTTCTTTCTTTATGGTATTGTGTGCTTCCGGGTATGCACCCGCGATTGCGATTCAATTGTTTTTTTTCTACCCTTATATGATGCATGACTCCAAAAAATCTGCATGTTGCATCAAGTGGAGCTAGCCAAGAAGATCTGGAAAACATGTTCATATTAAGCTTGTAAATCTTTGACTAGAAAAAATATATTCAGCCTCCTGTTTTTTTTCTCCACATTTCTTAAAAAGATCAACATACTTTTTTCTCCTCTTCTCTTGCTTTTGAGATAGGTTTTTGTTTTGCTCTTCTGTATCTGTGCTAACCATCTTAAAAATCTTGTAGACTCTTGATGTTGTTGCTCGCTATATACTACTGCTCAGCCTTTTCCCAGTGATAAAAATTCGGTGAGGCTGCTGAGCGAATGCACCCCAATCTCCTCATTTCCATTTTAATTTATTATTCATCAAGATTGATTTTGCAAGTGAGGTACGGAACGTACGTACGTATTACGTCCTCGTCGTCGTCCTCCTCCTCCTCCTCGCTGCCCTTGTTTTCGTGGCTGAAGGCGTATATAGATAGATAGGTAGTGATGGCGCAAATACTACTGAAGAGTGAGTCGAGTCGAATGCACTGAAGAAAACTCAAACTCTACCAAATAATAATGCTCGCCCCTTTTGGATTTTGCTTTTGCTCCCACATGGAAATTTTGGGATAGTGAAATTTCCTCAGTCTCTTGCACTCTCTCTCTCTCGTCGATGTTGTTTGCTCAGAGGAAAACCGGAGCGGAAAGGATATGCTATATATATATATGCTCCTCTCCTCTCCTCTTTCGAAAGCAAAACTCTAAAGCCATTTTCTCTGGGTAAACTTCGGTAAACATGCATTATTTGATGATGATGGGAGCCGGGAGTAGCCCATTCCTCCTATCTGACCATCCAGCTGGAATGAATAGATTCAAAAGTAAACACTGCTTAGTTGAAATTGGTGTTGAAGCGTGTGCCGGGGCTGCCGGGGTGGTGTGGGGAGAGAATCCGAAAGATTCACAACGTTTTGGCTTTTTCTCTCTGCTTATAGATTACCTCTTTCTTCTTTACTGTCACACAGGACACCAAATCCACACCACACCAGTGTGGGAGGAGGATATCCATTGTAAATAGAAAACCTTTTCACATCCATCCCATCCTTTCTCCCTCGATTGTTTCCTTGTTTCTTCATAGAAAAGTCGTCCTATGATGGCCGTGGCAGTTGCCATTTCGTCAATTATTAATCACGGAGTCTCCAGGGAGTGGCTGGTCTGCTGGTCACCAGCCAAAGTGACCGACCCACCAAATAAGTGTAGTCATCGACGTCCGCCGCATCCCAGCGTGGGCTTTTTTTAAATATTATTGTTGCTGTTGTCGTCAGAGTGAAAATTAAATGGGGTTTTAACCTGAGTGACGTGTCTGCTCAAATGGAAATTCCCGTGTAGGTTGCACTCTCATCCACCACCACTGCACTACTGCACAGCAGTAGTACACATACACAAAAATGTAAATTGAAGTTGGACACGTCACGCCAAAGCCAAAAATAAGTTAAGAGTCAGAGGAGGAAAAGGTAGTATATATATACAGTTACAGTTGGAATTCCATTTTGATTTTGATAAATTACCCAAGCAGCGAGCATTTCGAGCAGCAGGTTTTTGGGCAACAGCAGCGGTCATCGTCGTGGAATGGCTATATACGGAATGAAAAATCAGATGAATCTAATGAGCATTCTTGCATGTAGGCAGTTTAGAAACACGACGAGTTGATGGAAACCGTCTCTTTTGGAAACAGGGTGGCGGGCGGGCGATGAATGAATTTTCCAATAAAAACAAGAAGACCTTTTATACATATTGGGTTGGGGGTTCCCACTTTTCACTTTTGATTATCATCTCCTCCGCCGCCACGCCATTAGCTCTGTGCTGTGCGGGTCGGAGTAGTGTTTCACCAATTTTATGCTAATCTCCGGTTCAATTCATCAGTGCATCCCCTATTGTGTGTGAGGAATGACGTGTGTGTGATGTCAGTAGTGATGTGTCTGATGTCTGTAATAATAACGACCAGATTCTACTATTCTCCTCCTCTGTTTTCGCAACTTCAAACAAAATTTGTGACTTTTCCCACAAAATAAAAATGAGAACTCTGAACAATTTACCGGAAAGCAATTTGGTCGTCGTCGTCTCTCTCTCTCTCTCCCTCTGACTCTCTCGCTCGCTCTGGCAAACCAAATACATTATTTTTTTTTGTCCGGCTTCCCATGTTGGATTGCAGAATGAGCATGATTTGGTTGGTAGATGAGGCTTCCTTCTTTTTTTCCAGAATTAATTCCGCTGGAAAATAAAACACATTTTGGAGGAGAAAAAAAAGTTCACATTGCTTCCTGGACTCTCTCTCCCCTTTTTTCAAATATAACGGCTACGAGTGCAGAGAGCGGCTTTTTGGCTGCGGTTATTTTTTTTTATTTGTCGTGTGCTGAGCTGACGACTGAGTGTGTGTGTGTGTGGAAGGGAGGAGGATGCAGTTTAGGAAGAAGAGGGAAAAAAATGGGAAATTCACTTTCATCATCATCCTCAATCCGAATGGGTAATATTGACCGAGTGTGATGAGAATATGGTAGTTTTTTGTGTACAATGATTTCACAGTCGTGTCCTCTCCAGTCACATGATGAGCACGCGTTTTCCCATGCACAGCAGCCAGCCGACATTCAGATCCGGGGAAAAAAAAGTTGTACAGAGGAAAGGGGAGAAAGTCAGAGAAACTCTGTGAGAAAAAGAGAATTTCGTTTTTATATATATATATTCTTCTTGTTCCATGCCCACGACCACCGCATACAGTAAAGTCCTTGTGTCGGCGTCCACATTTTCGAGTGAAATGGCAACGAGGACGACGGCGACGACGACGACGACGACGGTTGTGTGTGATGTGATGAGATTAGGAAATGTGTGTTTTTGTCGTATCCCCATATACACATTTTATTCTGCGGTACGGAAATAAATGTACAAGACGAATGCATTCTAATTTATCAGCATCTCCACCATAATGTGTGCGGGCTGTTTAATTTAGCTTTAGAGAGGGAAAAATCCAGTAGTAAAGCCCCCTCGGAAAAAAAGTTCACATTTTTCCTCCAACAACAACGCAACCCCCACCGAATTGGAATTGGAATATGGAAGGCTTTTTTTATTATTATATATTTTTAAAGGAAAAAACGTAAGAAACAGGAGCAGCCTTTTACCATTGACGTTGAAATTTTCTTTTGGTGAAGGGGGTTTCCTGGGTGGAAAAAAATGTGATGTCATTGTCATACGTGTACTGTACACACATGCACACACACACACACACACACACACACACACACACACACACACAAAATGCTCTCACTCAAGATGATCCTCTCTCTCTCGCTCTCTCTCCCTTTATATACATCTGTTGTTGACGATGATTACTCCTGGCGATGCATAATAATACTTGCATAGCATGTGCCTTTTGGTGGTATAGAAAAAACGGGAGTTTTTTTTTTCTCCGGGTAAGATTATTACGTTACGTTACGTGAAATGTAACAACATACGAGCTCCACGTTTTTTTTTCATCTTCCAGCAATGGACCGAACAGATCTCCAAACAAAATAATATAAATATATATATATACATATACATACATTTTTTCCCCGACTGCATTCTTCCCATCTCATCGAGAGAGTTCACAACACACCAAGTTCATTGCTCTTCACTCAAGAATTCTCTCTAGAGTTGGAATAACACTCACATCACATCTCGCGGAACGTTTTCCAGGGTGTAAGGATGTTTATGCATATTACTTAAATGTATTGTGTGTCTGTGTGTGTGTATAGTGGTGGATGAGGAGCACTGGAAGAGGCAGACAGGCAGCCAGTCATAGTCATATAGCAGTGTCTACTAGAGGAGATGTAAAATGTTTAGGAAATGGAATGGAAATGAAGTCGTCCTTTTAAAAGCACCATATATATATACAAGTATATAATATATATTTTGGACAAGCATAGGTGGAAGTAGGGGCTAGGGTATAGGGTACGTACGTATGTAGGGAATGAAAATGAAATTTTATGGCCACCTTAGAAATTTTCTCACATTACGACTATCACATCTAAAAAGTACGTAGTTTATATATGTGTGTGGATGGTTGGTTGGAGTCAAAAAAAAGTTTTGTTGTTGCCTGTGTGAGTTGTTTTTTTTTGGATTCTCTCAGCACTCAACTCTCTCATGATGATTTACATTGAGTTGGAAACAGTGCCGCTAACGGTGGCAACGACGGTGGTGGTGGTGCCATATCACATGGATACCCTTGAAGATGGCAAGTGTTAAGGTAGAAATGTCGTAAGAAGTCGTAATGTCAAAAAAAAGAAAACTTTTTTTTTCTGGTTTGCTCTCTTCTTCTTCTTCTCTCTCTCCCCGAGTTTATTTGAATTTGTAAGTGTGCACCTTATTTCCATATGCATGCATTTACGTGTGCAATGAACCAAGACCTATGCATGTATTAGGGCTGCTGCATGTTTTATTGCATTTCATCCCAACTCACCTTTTCCCTCCCTCTCTCTCTCTCTCTTCATATTACACATAAAATGTATGAGGAGAGGAGGAGGAAGAGAAAAAAAAGTGTCATTGTGCGATGAGTTAACTTTTTTTTTCCATGTCGGATGGGAAATGGAAATACATTGTTATCTCTGACAATACTAGATACACACACACATGAAAACATAAAAGGTAATACTTTTTTATTACATTTCCATCCACAGAAAGAGAGAGAGAGAGAGAGAGAGAGAGAGACAGAGTTTTCCTCCCTCCTTCATCCAGTTTTTAATCCCAAGGCTCATCGCCAAGATGATGTGCATTGATGGAATATATATTTCATTTTTTTCATCTCTCTCTCTCTCTCTCTCTCTCTCTCTCTCTCTCTGGATAGAGAAAAAGAAAACTGGAAAAAAGGGGTTGAGGAAAGGAAGGAGAAAGAAATAAGAGGAATAATGGAAAGGATACCTTTTTTTGTGAATTTTTTTTTCTTCTTCCAGTTTACAGTCATGAACAGTTTTGATGAGGAGGAGGGAAAGAGAAAAAATGTATTTTTTTCAACACTTTTTTTCTTCTTCTATCTCTCTCTCTCTTTCTCTCTAATAATTTGCTAGATTTCCCTGTGTGGGTTCACAATAGGCTTGCAAATGAGCTGGAAATAGGGAGAGGATATAGCCAGTCCTCCAGTTTTTTCCCGGTGTTTATGGAAATGTGCATTGTGAAATACGGATAATTGTATGAAAGGGAGTTGATAAACCTGTCAGAGTGGATGGGAAAAAGCGGAGGGAAAAAGTTGGATATTAAAATTGATCTGAGAGCTGGTGGTACGGTGGTGGTGGAGAGCGCACAATATAGCTACTTCTCCAAACACATCCAGACTTCTCCAGTGCAGCTCTCCAGGAAAAAAAAAACTTTTCATTTTATATTATTAACTCGAGCAGAAATGGGAAAGTTGGATGGAGGAGAAAAGACATAAGGGCGGGCGGGGGTATATATGTATAAGTAGGTATGTAATATGTAGTCAGAAGGGCGGATGATGTAATCCACGTGATGACGACGACTGCAGTCCGTCCAGTAGTATTTACGTGTGTTTCACTACTTTACTTTCGCTCGTTCCCAGCCTGCATTACAGATTTCCAGGAAGGAAGTGGCAGACACGGAAATTTCTTAAGTCAGAACAAGATATGAAGATGAGAGACGGGAATTCCCAAATGAACTTGGGGTTCTCATCAAAAAAAATAATTTTTTTTGGAAAGGATTTTTTTTGCTTCGTTAAAGGGCATGCATGAGTAGTATATACTCTCAGCTTTTAGGGGTTTCTTCTTTAAAGGTGGAGGGAGCTGGATACTACGCATAGAGAAACGCAGAGCGTTTTTATGAGAGAAAGTGAAATTAGGGAAGATCATGCTTTCTTCACGGACTGCGTGCTTATTATCCTGTTTATTTTTATGGGCTCGGGTTTGTTAAAGAAAATGAAATTCCGTTTTTTTTCTCAAGAGGGAAAAGGCTGGGGAGATGTGTTTTTAGAGGTGGTTGTTAAAATTAGCACAATTCTTGACATTTTCCCATGCACGCCTCGCTCCATCCATATGATGCACTTATTTCCGGGAAAAAAGGGGTGACGCTGATGTTGTGTTTCCGGAGCATCTAGCTCTGTTGTGTGTGTATACCTAGTTTTGTTGTTGGGACGAGCAAAAAAAAGTTGCAAACATGTACCCGGTCAACTTTTATATGTATATTTTTATGGAGGAAAAAACTTTTCTCTCAGTCTTCTTTTCTTTTTCTTTTCGAGAAAAAATCAGGAAAAGAAGAGTCATGTGCGGGCATATTGGACATTTCGACAGGGAAAATGTGAGCAGAATTGACAGTCAGTGGAGGAAACAAAGAGTCTTTGTCTGACTTGTGAGTTGACTCCAAGACTCCAGTGATTTTTCCTTGGGTGTCTTCTCTAAAAGGAAAAAAAACCTGTCACTTTTGTCAACTCTCGCCTTTTTCCCTAAGAAAATAGAAAATCTCTTCCCTTTTTTTGAAACAATGGTTTCTTCACCTAATATATGGGCGATGAGTTGGTAAGGTGGTGGTGGTGGTGGTAGTGGTGTACCTCATGGACATGTTCACGTATTGGAGGGACTTTGAGATTTTTTGTAGCAAAAATGATGTGACAGAGTTTGGGACGGGTCATCATTTCCACTTTGCATATTTCCCATTACACCACCACCCCGTCACCAGTCACCATTTTAGGAAAAACTTTTCCTTCAAACCGGCGGCCCCGCATTCCTAAACGCCCGAGTAGAAAAAAAACCTGAATCACAGAGTGCTCAATGCTCTGCACTGCTCTGCTGCCATCGCATATCCCACGTCAATTTTCTCTGGTGTCAGCAGTACTCACGCGGAGGGTGTCACATGTCCATCTGCATATTACACGGAGAATAGACGGTTTGTCGGGGAGGAAGGGAGCGCTCGCTCACAATGTTCCACCAACACCACCACCGCCACCACTATACAAGTTTATTTCGTTCCGGTGGATTTTGCCAGAAGGCGAAATATATTTTATTCGGTGGTGGTGGAAGGAGAAAGGGAGGGAAGCCCATTTGCATTTTCCTCTTGTAAAGCGAAAATTTTGGAGAGCAACTCTGGGTTGCGCTGAGATTGATGCAGAATATTCACTTCCTCAGCAACCTGCAGGGGGCCAAAGCAAGAAAATTTCCAGTAGAAAAAAAAATATAAAAAAAGTAATCCATTTCCAGTTGTGTCTAGAGCTCAAGTGTTGTTTCCCTTCTTCTCTGGAGCTATATAAGCTACGTTACTTACGTACGTAATGTATGATTGACGACACGAGGGAACTTGTCTGCAAAACGTATAATGTTTTAGGAAAAGTGTGTGTGCCTATATATATGTAGGTAGGTAGGTAGGTGGTTGGGTTTAATGATGATAATAGTTTGGGTGGGATGGAACATGGAACCCCCGCCACGTATAATCTCAAATAACTTCATCATCAACCTTCCTATTCACAAAACCAAAATTCACAATGCAATGCTGTGAGATGGAGTTTCCCTAGCCGTTGTTCACCGTATAATCATCGGATTCCTGATTGACAGATACTATTATATTTAGATAGACACGCGTCGCATTGGTGGTAGGTATAGGCGGATCCATCCAATGCAATATATAGCATATTTAGTCCAGTCATGAAAAATATTGTGAAAAGTCATCATATATTATCCTCCTATTTTTGTCATTTTTGTTCCCATGATTTAGGTCATTTCTTGGACATTTCTCATTTCCGCTGGCACGCTCCCTCTCTCTCTTGTCAACTGACAGGTGTTGGGTGGCCGAAACTCTCTGACGGCTCTCTAATACATACGAAATGAGATCGGTCACCACTATAAGATATTGGACGGGATATGGATGTTTTATATAGGAACTAACAATAAATGTCGTGTGGGATCCCAAATCGCATTCCCACAATCCTACAAAGTTATATATTGCATTGCAGCCCTGTTGTAGGTCAAATCTTGTTTAAAAATGGGGACAAGGCAGCAAGTAGCAAGATATGGAAATCCCTGTAATAATTCCCACACTTGTTCTCCTCTCCACCTCTGCACCTCCCCAATATCACAAACAAATATATTATGCCTCCGCCACCACCTCCGTTTTTAGGTAGTAATATGTATATTGATAGGAGAAAAGTTGGAAACAAGAATGTCAAGCACGTGTGGTTCAATGGAGAAAAATGGTATACGAAGGAAATTTCTCAATTCAAAATCGACCTCCCTCCCCTCACAAATCATATATTAGATGGGGGCGGAGGCACTGGCACTCAACCTCGCATAAATTATCCACATGAGCATTCCTGGCTTTAAGTATATGCGACGTCGATCGACGTCGCGTTAGTAGTCGTGTGTACAGGAAAACAATCCGTTTTATTGTTCCTCAATACCTGGGGAATTTCCGGATCGAATTTGCTTCCAAAAAAAACGAAAGTTGAGTTGAGTTGAGTGGATTTTATCTCCCATTTTTTTATCAATCCCTTTTTCTTCCTATCCGGATTTTTCCTACTACCCTTCNTTTCTTCCTATCCGGATTTTTCCTACTACCCTTCCTTACTATAATATTAATGAACATGTCATGTCACCAGGAAAAAGAGAAAGCAGTGACACTACAGAAGAAAAAAAGTTTTTTTTCCTTCTTTTGGAGTGTTGAATATATATATCCGTGTGTATTATAGTCGTCTGTCAGACGACGACCGGGAAAATGACAGTTTTTTTCTCCCTGAAACTTTACGACATATATTGTGTTCTTGTGGGGGGCATGGGCACCACCGCACAGTAAAGCGCACACACGCTATTTTTGAGCGACAGAGAACATGAAGGACAGGGGTAGGTAGGAGGAATTTGGTAAAAGTAGTCCTTGTTTTTTGTCACCCTGCTTGCCTGCGTGTTGCCTCTCTGGATCTCGGAATATTTTTGTTTGGTTGAATGGATGGGTGACTCCACAAGCAATAAAATTTTCATATTTTTATTTCCCAACGACAAAAAAAAATCAGTCTCAAAGGTGCGCAGCTAGAGAGAGAGAGAGAGATGATGAAAAAATAATAAAATAAGAAAAAAACAGATTCCACCCCACAAAAAAAATCCCATAAAAAGTAGGAAATTCATTGAAAAATAAATAAATTCGGTGGAATTTTCTAATAAAAAAGTCATGTGAGAAACAAAAAATTTTGTTCTCAACAAAAAACAAAAGGAGGAGGAGGAATCATCAAAAATTAAATTGGATTCGTCGGGTCAGGTATAAAAAAAGCTACCAACTTTTTTGACATGACTTCTATACATATTTTTCATCTTTAGGAGGAAACGAGTTGTTTTGAGGGAAAAAATGTAAAAATATGACATTAGCATGTTTTTAATATCCCTCCTCCTGTACGAAAAAGTTTATCCCATGCTCACATAGACAATAATACACAATAAACAAAAAAAAACCAACAACAGTGGGTTTCCTCCCGTTTTATTTTCCTCCGAAAGCATTCCACTGCGTCTCTCTAGCTCACCAAGTGTTCCTTTCCAATTTATGAATGAGCCGCTAGGTGTGGGTTGCATCTTTTGCACATTTTCACCGCTTCTCGAACTCGCACTCGCGAGCTTCAACAACATCACATTTTCGCTACTGTTCTTCTCTCTCGCCTCTCTCGCCTTTGTTTAGGTATCTCTGAAAAACAGGGCAGAGAGAGAGAGAGAGAGAGAGCTGATGCATGGAGATCCCTCTAAATCACATCTCATGAGCCGCCGCCACCGTCCTAAAAGAAAACACAACAAGTTTGATTGTGCACTTACTCAAGTGTGAAACAGCAGCAGCAGCAGCAGAAGCTCTCGTCGACGGTATATAAAAAATATGTGACTAGATTCATTCACCCTATTTTCCTTGCAGCCAAGCAGCCAGTAGCAACCCCATATATTTCCCATTTTATGATAAATGGGGAAAAGAACATTCATAATGGGTTTAGAATATGGAGCACACAAGAGAAGAAATCTACTACTCCAAAATACCATCAGGAGTATGAGTATACGTGCCAGCTTACAATATTATATATATTTTTTTACAGTTTGTCTTAGGATTTCCCTTTGTAGCTTCCTCTTTTTTTTATTGTAATCCTCCAAGAAAATCCTCTCCTTTTGTGTTCGGAGCCGAAAAGTCGTTGGAGAGTAGTAT
>JAANSN010001554.1:0-32285 GCA_036850665.1 Dicranocentrus wangi
TAGTCGTTGTGAAATTCTGTCTCGGTGTTGATCCTCTCAATGTCATTCTCCTCTCTCCACTTTAAATGCTATAAAAGAAACAAAGTTTTAGACGGAGGAAACCGTAAAATGGATGGCTGAATCGAATGGATCACGGATCAATCAAAAGTTGTTTTTTTTAAATAACCTCGACAAAATTACTTTCCGCTTTGTTCACATTGTTGTCGCTTGCTGTAATATAACATGGATAATTAATTAATTACTTATAACAAATTCAAAAAAAATTTTTAAATTTTTTTTATTACATATTATACCTTTTAGCCATCGGAGGAGATACGAGTCATGCTTGGAAAAGTTGACCACATACGAAGTAGCTGGGATTTTTGGTAAAACTCTCCTTTTAAACTGGGAAAATAAAGCAATAAAATAATAATAATAACCAATTTCAAAAAAAATTCAATATTTCCTTTTACTAACATGAGCAGCTAGTTGCTTGTTAGAATTCTATTGTCTTATTGTTTTTTTTGTATTACCATTTCCAAGGATTTGGCTACTAGCGCAGCGTCTTGTTCAACCTCATCTTGGTGCGTGCCTCCCTTTGTTGAATGTTTCTTATTAGGCGTCTCATCTTTTGTTTTAGTATTAGTTGTGTCGCCGGTAGCGTGTTGTTGGGCTGTTGATACAACCCGGGCTACTCCACCACCACCCACGTTAGGAGTTCCGGTTTCGACTAGAAAATAATTTGCATGTAGGAGCAGGAAACACAATAATAGACCTGGAAGGATGGTCTGTAGCAGGGTTGACATGATGACTATTAATTATTATTATTATTATTATTTTTGAAAATTATGGAATATAATATATGAGCTATTATTAGTGTGCGCTAATATTATATATTCATGCGTTAAATGGAGATGAATAGTGAGTTCGCCGCTTCATTCAATTATTATTGCTTTATTTATTGCCAGTCCGAAGAGGAAAACTTAGAAGAGTCATAAAATCATAAAAGTTCCGAAGAGGCCTTGATTTGTGTGCACGCACGTGCGTGTATATGATTAATTAATGATGTTTATTAATTTTACGAATTGCTTACGACAAGCTAGCCATTTAATGGTGCAAAAGTTACGACGAGAATCCCATTGTGCTATAATGTGCTTCATGTTGACAATATTATACAGGGTGACCCGCAGTGTTTCGGTCAAACTTCGTATATGGGCTCTTTCGACCTTTCTAAGCATAAATGATTCTCTTCATGTGTGTCGAATTCGTAACCGTTTTCGAGATATTGACAATTAAAATTGTATACTCTGACCCTGTCGGGGCCTTATAGTGAAATTAACATCACTGCCTAACAACAACGAAGGGGCAAGTTGGCCCTTTGCTTTTGACATTTGGTATTTTTACTGGAAAGGAAAGGGTGACTTTGTACTTTGGTATGGAGTCGTTAGGGAGACCTCTCCCTTTCCTTTGAATGGAATTTTTATTGTAAAATGAAAGGCAAAGGTCAACCTTATCTATCTGCAATTCGTAAGGTAACTCAGGAGGTACCTTAGCCGTTGCCTTACGATCGTAATGCTATTCATAGAGTTGGAAAATCACAAATACGCAGTATTTTATTCGAAACAGTTCAAGTCGTAATATGAGGGCATATATAACATCCCTAATTCGTCGATTGAAAGATCACAGTAACCCCATGGAAGAGCTAGATTCTGTTAATTTTAAAACTCGGTTCCATATGAGGAAGGAGACGATGCTTATGATTTATGAGATAGTTAAACAAGACCTGGAAGTTCCGTTCAAACTAGGATGCCACATTCCTCTAATAATGCAGTTGCTCGTTGCAGTCAGATTTTAGGCTACCGGTGCATATCAAATTGTTATCGGGGACTTGAATAAAATGACACAGGGCACGGTGTGTAATATAGTACACAGAATTTCTTCCACAAAAGCGAAAAATGCGAACCTTCACATCCGGTACCCAACCTTTGAGGAAGCTATAGATATCAGGCGAAAATTTTATGAGATTGGCGGCTTCCCCGGTAAATCCCACTCACATTGATCAGTTAGCATTTAAATTAGCATTCACATCGCCGTTTTATATTTCACAGGGGTAACTGGCTGCATAGACTGTACTCACATAAAAATTGTGTCTCCTGGAGGTACTAATGCAGAACTTTTCAGGAACAGACAAGTCCACCGACATCTTCACCATCATGATTAGTGGTTTGTGAACCCGTTACGACCAATTGATTGCTAATTACTGTGAAAGATACGTTGATAAACACCTCTACCGATAATTTGATATGCAGTGTAAATGGGAAGTATTAGGTCTACCTTTACCTTAGCAAAGGTTTCAAGTAAAAATACCAAATTCAGACTTAGGTTAAGGAAGGGAGCCTCCCTTCCTTTCGAAAGGCAGCGAGTATCCTTAGAGATAAGTGGTGATTGCTAATTTGGGCCTTAGTGACCTACACAGCTACCTTAGTAGCTAAAGCCCCAACGGGATACACAATTTTAAACGTCCATACCTTGAAAACGGTTAGGAATTCGACACATACGAAGAGAATCATTTATGTTTAGAATAGTCAAACAAATCTAAATCAAAAGTATTGACCTATCCTCTATCTTACAATAAGTAGGTAAGGCCCGGACAGGGTATAAAACTTTAATCGTCCATATCGACCATATCTCGAAAACGGTTCGAATTCGACACATATGAAGAGAATCATTTATGCTTAGAAAAGTCGAAAGAGCCTATATACGAAGTTTGACCGAAACACTGCGGGTCACCCTGTATATTGCTTGCATATTATCCGTCTTAATCTCGAATCGTTACTACTTTCACAGCGATACATGACAAATTTATTTTCTCTTCATAACCTCTCTCCTGTATTATTTGCTGCTTTTGGAAATAAACTATAATGTTTTTATGAATTCCATGTACTTATGTAATAATTCTCCTTCGTATACAGTTTATATATTTAAGCCGCAAATTCTTCAAATAACATAATAATTTATGTACGATTACGTGTGTCCTTGTCCCTTGTGCACAATATAATAGTAAGAGGATTCATAATTTTTCCAAATGCCGAATGCCACATATCACGTCGATTGGTTCACCTGCATATATTGAGCTGCATCGACAGCTCATAAAGGTACACCACATAGTTGCCTCTTTGTTGCTTTGTTTGTTGCCTTTGTAGAAAATTGCTTATTTATGATGATATACCTATGTTCTAAAATATGGTTGATACTATATGTCTTGGATAAAGAGCGTGTCTGCAAGCACAAGCTTCCTGAAAAGGTTTTAGATTGGTAGACAATTGATGAGGGTGAGACTAATATACTCGAAGATTGTATAGGTATGTGGTAAACACTTTTCAAATGACTCTTGGGATTCCCATTATCCAAACACTCGTACTCACAATTCGGTACTTTATTTTGGTTAATGAGCATCCACTTAACTGTGCCAGTTCAGCCACTGTGGGTTTCTGACCATGAGGTTATCAATAACCGCTTCTGTGGCGCAATTGGCTAGCGCGTTCGGCTGTTAACCGAAAGGTTGGTGGTTCGAGCCCACCCAGGAGCGATATTTTTTGTCTGTCATTTTTTCAAATGAAATGAATTTCATGTGTATGTGTGTTCTTGTAGGTTTTCGTCTTCACTAGCTTTTGTTATGCTAACGCTAATCAAACGCTAATGAGTATTTACACCGGACACCAATTCTACTTACATTCCAAGCATCATCGCTCGTTTTAATGGGCAAACTAAACCCATCCACTACCCAAAACCACTGAAAGTTAATTTGCGAAATAACCGAATAGTGGGGAATACACTTGTATTACATGTACATATGCCTATGTAAAGAGTTTATAAATAAAAATAAATTCTTGCTAGGGGTTTAAGACTTATAAGAACCGGTTCCCGAAATGGTGTGTCACTTACAATTAGCTTTCCAAATTCCATAATGCTTCTCAGCAATTTTCTCTCCCTTGTTGCCCATTGTACTTTCCATTTCTGCACCGAAATGATTTTTGGGAGAAGCATCGACTTTCAAAAACTATTCCTCAATGCTACAGCAAACGGTGGGATAATTCTTCTCACACATGGAGTAAACCAGACATGTGCAAACAATGTGACGCATTACAACCTAAAAGTTGAATTACGATCGACTTACAACGTGGAGCGACCTCCTACACTATTGAAAGGCTTTACGTCAAAACGAGCTTTTATCGAGTTACTACTTTCTTCCAAATATAAACCCTACTGCCTGATACAGATACCAGACATTCGAAAAACTCTCCAAGATATTCATCAGCATTTGACTCCGTACTTAATGAACCTCCAAAGGATCGCTATGGGGTACTATACGAACCACTTTGTGCACCTTCCAAGTTATTTATTCTTGCCGTTTGAAAACTGTGTAGCGGATGAGATCCTCCTACTGGAAAGACCTTGGATTTACCCATCAAATGCAAGCCAGTATTCCAGGAAAGTTGCCCGATTCCACCAACCCGTCAAGATACTTTGCGTTTCTGAAACGATCAGTATAGTTCCTAGTATTTTCCAGTTTTATTTGGTTAATTTTACAGGTCGTAGAATGGGCGTGTCTCCATACTTTTACGGATTATCACAAGGAATTAAGATTCCGGATGGAAGGTTTACTCTTGTCCAAATTGAAAATCAGCTAAAGACAGCTTATATATCAAAAAGTAGCGACGTTTATAAAAGAAATACTTTCTATAACGATTGCAATGGCCTACTTAAACCAATCGGAAAATCCGTATTGGAAATCGGAAGGGTTAGCAGTGACTCTCATGTGTATTGCGTCAAAAACGAGTATATACAACGAAACGTTACAATCTTCATGTACTACGCTCGTATTCACGCAGAATATACTGCCTACTACGATATTTCCTCATATGGGGCTATATTTGGGGGGTATGGATATGTGGTGTTTGTGGATACACAAGGCCTTCATTCTAATTCAAAAATGCAAGCTCTCACAAACCCTTTCACAGTATCCGTTTGGCTCCTCGTAATATTTACAGCCTTTGCCGTTTCCTTTCAGTTTTACTCGATGGAAATTGAGAATCCTCTATTTTATGCGTATTCCCTTTTACTGGAACAGGGCTCTGCACAGATGTCAGGTCGCGGTCGCAACTTATCTGTCCTTCTGATTTGGCTATTTACATCGTTTTTGTTAAGATTAATATACTCTTCGTCCCTCTACTCTTGCCTCACTGCAGAAACACGGATTCATATACCAGGCACATTTGAGGAGACTGTGAACAATAAAAACTACCCGTTAGTTGGGGAGTACGATGTTGTTAGTGAGCTTCTTCAATGGATTAGTAGGACGTACTTTAGCCAGAATATTTCAACTACACATAGTGGCAAACCGACCCAACTAAAAATTGTAAATGAGACGATTCGAGTAGTTCAATTAATGGAAACGAACACTCCATCGTACAGCAGAATAAACATCTCCGAATTTCAAATTAAGAACTTTGTCAGGAGGCAAAGGATACATGTTCACAGAATTTGCATGAAAACCTCATATCACTCAAGATTTGATAGGAAAGAACTCGATTTTGAAACGTATGCATGTGGTCAATCGTTTTTGCAACTGTCGCAATTTGCGTACATTGTGAATTACGATATTGGTCGGTCCGGACGTTTTTCGGAAGTGTTCCCTCTTCTTGTCTTTGGAAATAGGAGATTATATTCGAACAATCATCAAGGAATGTTTCAGTCGGCGAAAGGATGGATTGGTCAACGAGACTGTGTTTTTGTGTTGGCTAACAATCTACTAGGAGGACTGGATCAGTCTGGTATATTACTCCACTGGAAACAACATTTTAACACGTTGCATACCGCACAAAAATTAGTATTTACAAGCAGAAATGTGTTAGGGGTCAACAAAACATGGAATTTCTACACAATTGCATCGTTTCTGGTATATAGGAGCGATTTTCACAGATTTCCAAGTGAAATTTCTGGTAGGGCCCTATCCAAAGGGATAACAACCGAGTCGCTGAAGATGATTTGGATAATTCTTTATGTTTTCAGTGTAGTTGCTTGCATCACTTTTCTGGTGGAGTGCGTTTATCCGACTTTCGCTAGAGCAGCAGTAATACATTTTTGAAGCTTGCAGTATTATTATCATGTTTTAGTGGATTTTAGATAATTACGTCGAGCCAAAAACAATAAATTTGCTGATACAATCAAAAGTGAAGCAAAACAAATTTGAGTGAAGCAAAGGAGCTGTGATACCACATGTTTATTAAACTATACATATATACATTTTAAATTATATAGTGTTTGAAAATTGCTATTGTAAATTCAGTAAGAAAAATATCGCTCCTAGGTGGGCTCGAACCACCAACCTTTCGGTTAACAGCCGAACGCGCTAGCCGATTGCGCCACAGAAGCGGTGATTGAGTATCTGGTCCCCAAAATTCTAAACTTGATGGCATGGTCTGGAATTCAGGCCCATTAACTAGAATGCCATCATGAGTTTATTCGACCAAAATTTACAGGCATAGTATTATGCATTGCCACTTACTTACACCTTCACCCATTGTCAGTCATTCACAATCAGAAGGGAGCAACTTGCATATTGTAGGACTATGATTGATGTGACGGCTTTATTGTTGAAGAATTGTAGATGCATCCGCCACATAAATCCACAATATAGGCGCAATAATCATAAATCATAAATCACTCAATCGACCTAATACAATTGTTTGTAACAGTTAGTAAACACTATCCGAATATACGAAGTAATTGAGAATAGCAGAATTTACTGTACCAAGTCCATCAAAATTTCCGTACCGTGTAAATTGATTTTCATTCATACTTATTATGTAATATTGTAAATTGTAAAGCAGTGCAATACACACAGCTAAGCATTAATTAATGTGTAAAGGTGGACATTTACTGACACATTTGTTTCTAATATTTTATGTGTGAAAACTGACAATCCGCATGCATCCGGGAAAAGGTCTATAAGAATTATTGACCTACTTTTTAGTGAATAGATTTATTGTTTTCTAACTACCAGAGAAGTGGTTGCTATTAAAATTCTTAACATGAGCATATGCCTTCATTCATTTAGCACAATGAGGTCATTAGTTGTAGGTTAAAAGATTTTCAAAGAGTTGTTTCATGGCCAAGTTGAAAATTCGACAAAAGTTGTAGTAAAGAACTTGCAAATAGTGCTAACAATGAGGGTGCAATTAACAGCCAAATACTTCCTTGTAATCACACTACTCATGTTAGTGTTAATCATTGATATTGCCAACAATATCGCTAGTTCTTTTCCTACCGGTGAAGTTAGAAGAAAGCGAAAAATAAGCCAAGATGATGAATTGGATCCGGTCAGCAATAGCGCAACACTGACTGAGCATACCAAAAAGTCTATTCGCAAGCGGAGCTCAAAAGGTTCATCAAAATCAAAGTCTAAGGACCACCACAAGGAGCATTCCAGTAAGAACGACCCGGGAATCCAGATAAAGTTGGCTCGAAAGAAAGGTTCGAATGAACCTCACAATCCTCCCGGAACAATCGTAAAAATACCAAGTATTAACAAACTTAGCGAATATGACGCTATTTTAATCGATATTTTGGGTGATTCAAACTCAAAGTCGGCAACAAGTTCTGAATTAGTTGGAAGAAGCAATGCTCTTGAAATCCTAAATATGAATAACAACGAGGAGGATACGGTAGAGCAAACTACTATTCCTACTACAACTACTACTATTTCTACTACTTCAACCACTACACATCAAGCAGAAGAACTAGATGGTAGCGACTCTCCCGTTTATGTTAAAGCAAAATCGGATGGCATTAGAAATCAAAGTGCAAGCACAACAGGAAGCAAATCCTCGGGCATTTTACCTCAAGAGAATTCTAATAAAGGAGCCTACGAGGCAGAAAAGAATATTAAATTAGTTGAAGGAAAACAGCCGGAAGTGAAAACCAAGCTAGGAGTTTACTATCGGGGGAAAATAATCAAGTAATGTTAACCTTGCGCTGTTTTAGCTTTAGCACTTAATATAAAAATCTTTGTCATAATGTTCCGTTGTGGAATTTTAGCGTGAATGGCAAGGAAGTTTATGCTTTCTACGGAATACCTTACGCAGCTCCACCCATTGGCAAGTTCCGATTTAAGCGACCATTCCCTCCTACCGTACTACCAGAGAGCACAGTGTATGAAGCGTCCAAGATACATGCACCGTGTTTTTCAGTAGGCAAAGACCATATTTTTAATTACCTGCTAGATTACTATACATTGCCTGCTGCCAAATCTCTCATAATTAACAATGCGGGATTGACAATGTAGACAAGACGTGGACAAACATCGGTTTCTGCGGCTTTTACAAAGAACAATTATGTGGAAGGGATGGACCATAATTCAAAAGAAGACTGTCTGTATTTAAATATTTGGCTACCCGCATCAACCTTAAACGAGAAGGAGCTGGCTCCAGTGCTTGTTTGGATTCATGGGGAAGGCTTTTTAAGCGGACTGGATAATGAGGATTACCAGTCAGCAGCTGCTTTCGTGGCAGAAACAAATATTGTGCTAATTAACATTCAAGTATGCATTTTCAGTTAAAAAAGATTATGGCAACCTTTCTTCATACTTCACCTACTCTCTAATTACAAACTAACCATTTACCAGTATAGTATAGACTAGGCGTCTTCGGATTTTTGCATATGGGCACCGGCGATGCTCCTGGGAACATGGGTTTATTAGATCAGATCCAAGCGTTGCAATGGATTGATGAAAATTGTGAATCGTTTGGAGCAAATCCGCGTAAATAAAAATATACCCACCTACCTATATACGTCGCCACATATTGTATAATATATATAACTAGCCCACGATTTTACAGGAGCCATTACAATAATGGGTCATGACGCTGGTGCTGGCTTTGTTGGCATTCATTTGATTTCGAAAATCAGTCCTAGTTTCTTCAAACGGGCTATTATGCTTGGAGGTGCTCCAACGCAACCTCATACTTTCAAGTCGAGTTACGAGGCGAAAATGGTCGGACTAAACTTTGCAAAAGAACTGGGTTGTGTGAATACAGTACGTTCACGTTCTTACGTGCACATAAATATGCAGCTAAAAATGTCACTTTTAACAGGCAGTGAGAACATTGCCATATCTTATAAATATCCTTGTATTTAGGAGTCGGTGAAATCTATTGTGGAGTGCTTGAGAAGGGCAGATGCTGACACACTTTGGGACATCCAATTATTATTCCACTCGAACCCATTATCTTTTCCCTTTGTGCCAACAGAAGATGATTACGTCATTGACGACAATCCTCTCTACCTGTTGGGCAACGGGAAGGGGAAAGTATGCCAGGTTTTGATCGGAGGAACTTCGAATGAAGGTAATAGTAGTTAAATATTTACTTGACAAAATGCACATACCTACTCTCATTTATCTCATATACTATACTAGATCGATTATTTGATTTACAGGTTCAGCAGCATTAGCGCAATTAGTTGAAAACATAAGTGTTGATAGACCCACTTTCATTTCGTATGATAAGTTTCTTAGAGTTATGAGCCACATTTTTGGCATGTTTGAAGACCTCGAGTTTGATGCCATTTTACATCAGGTAAGGTTGCTTGATGCATGTAGAAAATATATGAGCACTTGGCACTTGTCCTTTTCAAGCTCATTAACCAGTTCGAATTCGAATCAGTCAAGTCTTTTATGTCTTTCCGCGTTAGTATAAAAACTGGAAGAATCCCGAGGATGGATTTATAAATCAATTAAGAATCGCAGACGCCATTGGTGATCACTTTGTAACCTGTCCATTACGAAAGTTTTCAGATGCATGGTCAGGTCGAGGTTTGAACACGTATCATTTTTCATTTTCGGAGGTAATTGGCATTATAACATTGCATTGTTAATATTTGGAAGAATAAAATAACGGACTTGTCATGAATGCACTGCATGCTTACTTGCAGAAATTATCCGTCTTGAATAGATCGGATTGGATGGGATCCGTCCACGGCGACGAAATTGACTTTTTCTTCGGTGTCGCTCTCCACCATCCAGACAAGTTTACGCCAGATGAAGTTGAGCTAAGCCGACAAATGCTAAATGTTCTAACGGATTTCGTTCGCACGGGGTATTTATAATTTTACAAACACTGCAGTTTAACCTTTTAAGACTACCTATAAAGATATCATTGTTTTCCGACTTGATCATGCAGGAATCCAGGATGGGACCGTTATGGGTATGAGACACCGAATTATTTTAATTTTAGCACATCTCTTCTATCCAATGCAACAAGTGGATTATATGGTCCTCGTGCTGAACAATGCGGCTTTTGGAATGAGTTCTTTCCAAAGTTGAAAGCGGTTATACCAGCAGTTATAGGACATCCTAAAATGGATTCTAAATTCTCTTATAGTGTAGATGAACATTGCATAGTTTCTTTAGACAATTGTACAAAGTCAAATCTTGCAATTTATGTAAATGGAATAAAAAAGTAAAAAGTATGGCTCCTGTACATACGTAAGTAAGGTATACGTACAAATTATTGCGGACCCTCGGACCGATTTGCATTAGTTTCTCCATTTAATCAATCATTGTTTGCAACTAAACACCCTTTCATGTTAAAGTTCTGGAACAATAGCGGAGAAATTCAGGGTGTTATTCGGTGAATTTGGCTGATACATCATTGGAAATCTTTCCGGGCAATTGCGTGTAGAAGAGTGGTTTTGTTTCAATTATTAAATAAAAAAATACCAGAAAAGATTTCATTTGACATTTGATAGAGCACATCAAAATCTACAATTTAGTATAGTTTTACTTGTTTAAACTGTGCTATTTCTTGGCAAACAAGGGCCGGATTTACAAGTAACCCTACATGCACTCATCGTTGGAACATAATCAAAAGCCATCAAAAGAGCTCTCAAAAAAACTCTACACCTAGAGAACTGGCACATAACGTGTACATCTTCTATGAAATGAAATCCTTCTATTAAATGTCTTTTAATTAATTAATTACCGTTGTTAATTAATATATATATTACATGGTATATATTGAATATATGTCTCTTAATGTAATATACAGGCAGGTACAGCGATTGGCTGATCAGTGAATAAACTTACAACTATTTTACTAGTAGAAAACTCCTTTTTAGTCCCACCACAAAGGTTTAATTTCCTGTGCCAATGGTCTCTCCTTGAACTCACTACTATAGCCGAACGAAGGTTGCGGTTGAATTTGTTGTAACGACTGTTGATTATACCTGCTTTTACTGCATGACCTAGTTTCTGTCCGTATATTACCAGGGATTTGTTGAAGGCCAACGGATGCATCTATCTGTTCACTTTTTCCTTCCCATTCGCAGTCATATCGTGGCCATACTGGTGGTGGAATTTGTGTGCGGGTATGACCAGACTGTGAGTGACAGTTTCCACAGTTTACCTCATTCTCATGCATCGACACTGCTCGTTGGAAAACACTGACTAGTGACTTCACTTCTGGCACGGCTCCTCGTCCTCCTTCCTCATCGCTAGTAGCGTCACCACCATGTCCTGGAGCAAATCCCCAAATTAAATCCCTATTCCCCTCTAATTTGAGGTGGTCTACCTTTTCCTCATCAACTGTTGGACACTGGCCAATGGGATAAATGTAATTACAGTAGTAGTCTTCATCTATGATGTGGAGTCGCTGCTTGGCTAGAACAATGGCACCCTCCATCTTTTCGATGCGACTGTCCAGTTGAGCCAGTTCCTCCGTTAAAGGACATAATGTACGGAGGGTTTCACTGTTCGGGATGTTCCATATTTGTTTGCTCACTTAATGATTTACAGTAAAACACACATTCCTTTTTCAAAGCGACTTTGTAAAAGAAACAGCACGATTTCTTACGCTTTCGCTTCATCAATATTCCTTTGCAAGCGCTCATTTTCCTGCCTCAATTTCGTGAACTCAATCTCCATCAAACAAGCATCATCTTGTGAACGTTGCATAATATTAGCCAAGGGGTTTGCGGACTTTGCCATTTTCTGAATTGCTGCTTTCAACTCTTCAATTTGTTTCAAGTAGAGCTCTCTCAGGGCCTCTCTATCTCTCTCGGCTAATTCAGTTTGCTGGAGATAGAGAAGCACAAATAAGGAGAAATATGAAATTGTGTCGTTACAACGGAATAAATAGGTAACATTTCTAATATTTATAAGTAGTGAGCTAGTCAAAGACCAACTCGCGGACTAGACATATATTTGAACATACAAGATCCCCAACGATTGTCTTTTGAGAAGCCAGATGTTCAAGTTCCCGTTGGGTTTCCAGAATTTGATTAACCAGCAAGCCTCTTTGGTCAGGTGGAATATGTGACATGTCTGATGCTGTGCTCATTAAAACGCTCTACAAAATGAAGGCATTTAAGATATATTTATATTTCTTCCAACTGAACTGAAAACCCCATACAGTTGTCATTTTGGATCAACCTGTAAGCGATCCAAAGTCGAATCCCTTTCGGGTTCTATCCTTTCTTGGATAAGAAAGGAAGCATCCTCATCATCATCGTTTTCATTATCCATAATAACTGTGATTGGGCGTTTAGACAGGAGAAAAGTGTCTTTCTTGTGTTCAATTATAGCTTCGCCCCGGTCACGTTCGCTGTTCAGATTTTCCTTACTTTTAAAAACTTTGTCTATGCTGGACCTCCCGTTACTATTATTATTCTGATTGTTTGAGTAATTGGATTCATGGGAAATCACTTTCGACTGGGGAATCCAACCGGATTTAGACTGCATATCGGCAACCAATAACTCTTGTGCTACTTGCCTGGCTGACTTTTCTTGACTCCACTCCGATATCTTTTGATTCATTCTTTCAGTTATTCCGTCGTCTGATGAGATGCTTTTATCTTCATTACCAATCCCTCCTTGTGTCATTGACATATTCCCTTCACGCTGGTTTGAGTTTTTTGTGGCTGGATTTTGAGAGCTGATTTGTTCCGTTTCAGTCAACCTCTGCTAATTATACAATACCAGTATACGCTTAATTAAAATTCATACGATTGTCTCAACGATCGAAATACGATCAAAATATACCTCAACATCAGATGAATTCTTCTCTTCTTCCGTGCCGTCATTATCATTACTAAGATCATTGTTTTCTCTGTACTTGGTTCGTGTAACAGGCCTTCTTCGAGGAACCTCCTCAGTTGTTTCAGGGGGCATGGTATGCTTTGAAGATGTCGTATTTGTTGCTCCATCGCTTTCCTGCTTACACGTATCGTCGTCAGTAGTACATTCTCCAGGTCGTACAACCTCTAACGCGCCGCCAGTAGTTGAGTCCCTCAGCTTACAGTTAGATTTGCTTCTAGATCTAGAAATTTCTTCAGACGAAAGCTTTTTTGAAGCTTCCAACGTGCCCCTTTTCGTGACTAACGATAATGACGACTGCGATGGTTTGCTATATATACGTTTATAGGATGGGAAAGTACATATATATAATGAATATAATAAAAATGAACTCGTTGTCAGTCATATTTATATGCACAAACACATTATCATTTCTCTTTATAAAAGTACCCAATCAAAGATTGCTTAGATCTCGTTTTGACAAGACTAGTAGAGGACTTCTTATTTTGTAAAACCGTTGTAGAAAGTACGTCTTTGTTCATTTTGAGAGATTCTTTAGATGGTCTGGAATTTGGCAAAGGGACTAAAGGGCCAATTTTCGTGCTGGATTTGACTTTCATGCCACCAGATCCAACGACACCGTCATTGACATTCTTGTCATAACTGATGGCAAGTTTGTCTTTAAGCTTTGACTGTGATGAACTGTCTCTTCCAGCATCACAAAGCGTGGTTTTGTCTGATCTTTTCAATCCCTTAGACTCACGTTCGGGATGGGCATCCTCTTTGGACACAGATTTGTGAGGAATCTTACTAACTTGTGAGGATTTAGGTAGAACATCAGCTCCTCCGGTCTTGTCTTCTTTAGCTTTAGATACCTTTACCGCTACATTCTTACTTTTAACTCTGTTATTATTATTATTACACTTCTCTTTACTCGTTTGTTTGAGTAATGAAGCTGCAGGCTTGTCTGTAGACTTGCTACGGAAAAGTTTGATCGCTTTGGCGAGTAATTGAAGCAGTTCATTTGTCTTGTCTGGTTCCTTGCCTGCTAGAATCTTTGATGGGCGAGCGGTACACGTTTCTCCAGTTTGCTCCTCTAATGATCAATGAAAGTGTTGGAACAAATACATATGGGGATAAAGCATAAAGTTGTAATGGGGATGTACTATAAAGTTCATCTCGCATACCTATGGCTGTAATAGCTTTTTTTAAGAATGCCCTTTTGCCGTCTGCGGTCGTGATTGCGTCATACTTTAACTCACTACTTGCGAATGTAGTTTTCAAAAATCCAGTATTTTCAATTACCTATAGTAGATAAAATATATGATTATGTTATATAGTACTTGATATTATAGTAAATATACAGGTGTATATTTTCCGCGAGAATTTTTCGCCGGGCACCGGGGAGAATATGTTTGTACAAGCAAGAAACCAGTGAATAAGGCTGGTGCTGGTACACCATGTATTCGGTGGTTAGATTTCATTCAAATCTATCAGAAATATTTTTTTGAAAAAAGGGTTTTTTCGCACTGGATAGCACTAGCTTGGGGATTCAGATTTCCTGAAGTGTGTCCTAACACTGTTTTCATATTTTTGTCAGAACACAAATTTTCATAAACTCTTGATTTTCTGGATGAGAAAATGAGGTTCTCAAACGCAGCGACCCTCTAGCCACCGTCCTGGTATGTTAGTTTGCCATTATCACGTGACAACGTTGTAATTGGATGCAAGATGCAACTTCCGTAGTTCTGGCTATCTTGTTGGAAAATCCCGTGGAAAAAGTTCCGATAGATTTTATGAAATCTAACCACGGCTTCTATGAGTGATCACGGGTGGAATATTAGTAAAGTGCCTCAGACCGTTGAAATTATTTGAGGGAAATGTACACGTGAATCAATTATATACATATATGCTGTAATGCTATAAAGGAAAATACGCTGTGAAATATCTCGTGGAGGAAGCGAAACGGAGGCTTGCGGAGATATTTCTCTGCCAACACAGGTTTCTGGATATGCTCTCCAAGTAGTTTCTGAGTCACAGAAACAGCTTGATTTAAGTGTATTTCTATTTCCATTATGGATATCAATAAAGATTGTTAGTCACACGACTGCAATTGTCAACTTCAAGTCTATGACACCGGCTAGTCCTAACCTTCTACCAATACCAAGACGTTCAAGACCAAGAACGAAAAACGATATCCTTGAATGAATGAACGAATGACTTGACTTGCTTCACATGCGGTAATTCAAAGTTACTATGACATGGGATCGCATCGCAGTGGTCACACGATGCCACGATGGTCCCTTCAGCTTTCAAGAGCTCACATCAGCGGACACTTTGCCATACTAATTTTTCTCGTTTTCCCAACCCCAACCAAGCTGACAGACAAAAATGTAAATAAAATACTTGCAGCTTATTGTTTAGTCACTATTTCTTTCTTCTTTAATTTAATTCTTCAATACATCACACGTATATTACAGACCTAGGTATTTATAATATTGTAGAAGGACTGACCCAACCTTCCAATTTTAATCACTTGAAGTTCAGTAAACTCTTAAAATACCAAAATTGACCAAAAATGCGAATACCGCATCAAAAAATACAAAAATTAATTGTAGAATTTTAAAAGAATCTTTGTCGAATTGTCTTACAAGGTGTAATTATGAAAGTAAAAGTATACCTAAAAGTAAGTCGTTACATATGTATGTACAGCTTGAGATGAGGAATGTCAAGATATAACGTATACTAAAAGAAACATGTCAATTAAACTAAAAGTTAACTGACTGACAGATACAAGCGTTTAAGATATAACATTCAACTGGTTCACTACAACTCCAAAATTCCATGCAGGTACTTTGCAAACGTACAATATGCCCCGTCACGCTGTCACGGGCATTCAATATTAGACACATATAATAATTTTCGAAGTTCTTTTCGCTTATATTTTAAAAATAGCACTAACTTTCACTTTACTTTGGATTAGGTTTAGATACACTGAAGCTTATACGAGAGTTCGAACATATCCAGCTCAACTGGAAACTATCAATATAAATCATAGTCTAGTAGTATATTACAAATTACAATAGTTAAGAACACAACGGGATTAAAACACAATATTTGTGATAATTAATAAGGCAATAAGATCAAAGAGGAACTCTGACTATATTATGTCATTGACAGTTAAGATACACCTGCAAGTGAGTATGTTTTGAGTAATACCTACTTAAATTCATTTTCATTTCATCTTCAAACATTAACATTGAGTTCAGTCTTCGTTTTGGCTTCAACAAAAGTGATTAGACTACCAATTTAGCGGTTTTATGCTATTGTGAAATAAGTGTTCACCAGTCACCTTCAATTAGTCCTTTTGATAAGTGGCAATTAGGTTGTATCGGGCTAGGAATATCCGCAGAAGATAAATCAAACTCGTATTCTGAAAAACCAAACACAACAGAGCAGGTCAATCAAAATGGAACAAAAATAAAAAAAGTTATATAAATATGGTGGTTGCACACTTTTACCTTGATTGTACTTTACCAGCAACAAGCGAAACAATTAATTTTAAGATGCTAACTAACCGGTAAAATAAGTTCCGCTATCGTTCATGAGATTTTCGGGAACCTCTGGAAAACTGTCGGCATCAAAGGATGGAACAACAATTCTTGTTGTATCAGGAGAAAATACGGATGTGATGGGGAAATCTTCTGTTGAATTAGCCATATGAAAACAACATGTACTCGAATGATATTGAATAGTCTTGATTATGCCAAATCACAAAATTACCATATAAAAGATTTCCATATCCCGAAGGAAATCTCTCAATTTCTGGATAACTGTCATCATCATCGACATCCTCTTCCAATTCATCGTGATCCCCATCCGCACCAACCGATGTATGGTGCGCATTTCTGGCTTCGAATACAACGTCTGTCATGAACATGGTACTATTTTGATCAACTGTTTCTAAATCCAAATCCGCAAGCGTAATACTCAAATGTCTTCCAGTCATATTTCCATCATCATCTTCCAACGAGAATGTGTTAGTATCTTGAATTCTTTGTCGCATACTTTCCGGTTCAGGAAAAGCATTTTCGGACAACGATCGTTCGGAAGTACACGAATTTCCACGCAATGTTGTTTGAATAAATCCTTCAGATATTGTGGAACACTCTACTTTAGTTTCTGCCGAGTTTTTCGAATTCAATGGAATCACATTTCCTCCTATTCTCTTTACAACATTGGAAGAGTCACTTAAAGCAGGCGTTCTTCCTTTGAGATCGTCTATTTTTTAAACACATCAAGTAATACGAACATTAATTATATCACATATATAATGAGTACAATTCAATATGATAAGCATTTTACTTTTATTAGCAATGTCATAAATTGGATCACTAATACACCTACTCCTACTCAAAACAGTCATGCTTGGTAACGCTCCGGCGGCACCAGGCTTGATAAATACTTCCTCCACGTCATTTTCGGATGAAGATGAGGAAAACCCGTATCCCAATCTTGGATTAAATGAATTCACTGCCATATTTTCCAAAAAAAATTCAGTCGCTGGCCGGATCTATCGATTCACAATCCAGAAAAAAAATAATATGCCTATTATTATAATACTTCAACAGTCACTTTCATTCATCATTCGACCTGACTGAGAGGCTTTTCTTTACGAAATTATATAGCTATAGCCATTAGCATTGGTGGCGTCGTGGTCGTGGTAGGCCCCTGACAATTTTTGATCTTACCTGCTCTGATAAGATGATCTCGTTGATGCTCCTCGCTTCCTTTCTTGTCAGTTGTTCGCAACTTGCAACTTTAGTTGTTTTAAAGTCTCCTTCAAGTAGCAACGTTACTGTAAGCAGGACAGACAGACAGAAGTGATGATGAGTTACGGAAACACAAATATAAAAAATTAGAACGTGGATTACAATTTACAATAAATATCCAATATCCACCCAAAATTAACTTTCTCGGCAAGCCTCGAATCAGAGTTAAAGTTACTTCAATTGATACGGCTTTTCAAGTTTGTAGGTCGGTGGTAGGTAATAAATAGGTAGGTTGTAGGTACTTTATTGTGTACATACTAATGTGTACACGGCTTTTCAATTTCAGTTTGTCTGTTACCTTGTTATTTGGCTCCTTGTTGTTCCTTATGAATGGGTATACACAGACTTACAGAACAGACAGGATCAAGAATGTGTATTTTATATTCTACTACTCTTAAACTACAATACAGAATACAGATCGGTCGGATCGTACTTACGGATGCTCTGCTTCGCCTCTACTGTGCTTCAAGTTTTAGACGAAAATTTTTCCTTATGTGCCGTGTCCGTCAGTCCGTCTCCGTGTGTGTAAAACTCAACTCACAATTGAACAGAAACAGAACACAACTACTGCAACTCAAATTATCTACGTAAGTAAGTATGTACTACTATAAACTATATCATCCACGTCCACGTTTGTAATGTACTTTTATCCTTCCATATTCCATATTTTATGCGGCAAAAAAACCCCAAGATCTTATACCATAATTTTCCCGAGACCATGTTTGGAGACCGAAAAATATACTTGTGCATGTGTATGCATATGTCTTTGTTCCGTTATGTTGGTTACCGCCCGCATTTTTAATACTCCGCGTCCCTTAGATGATCGGTCCCTTGTGTCGTGTGTCGTGTCTGTATCGTATCGTATAATCTCGTATCGTAATTTTTTGGTTTGGGTTCCTTCACCGTAAATATTAATCATACAACTTAAATGTTCATTCATGATTCATATTTATGCGATAGAGTCACGTTCAAATGTGAAATGCGATAGGCAAATATGCAAAAAATTGACATGTATGTATAAACTAGGTCATGTGCAGAGAGGTTGTGGATTGTGGATGTGTCGTGGACACGAAATGAGACAAGGACGAGTCTGGATTGATGGATGACTGAAAATAACAGATTTGAGAAGAAGAATGATAAACGGCAACGGGACAAATAGAAATCACACAGAAATAAGAAGCATAATACACATTTAAAAAAATAGCGATATGTATCTTTTCTTTATCATTTTGCATTTATCATCCAATGCGCATGTACTTTTTCTTATTGCTAAATGCTAGTTTTAGCCAGTTAAGTGTTGCAATTTGCAATCATTTAAAAAGCAATAATAGTGCAATTAGTGCAATAAATGCAATATGCAACTGCAATGCGTGTATTAATCCCAGAGATTTGGGAGTTTGGAAGTTGGAAGACTTTTTCTTGTCTCCAGAAAACTGTTGGTCTTGCCTTTTTTGCAGGGTAGAATATTATTATACAGTTGCCGGTGCGGTACATTATTGTCACACTTCTTGTACCAATCATGCATGTACAGGTACACAAGCAAACCTGTAAAAAGGCTATGAGATGAGATATCTGCTTTTTTGCTTGAAATGAGTGTTGAGTGTGACGGTGAATACGAAAATGTAGGAAGATGAAATGAAATATTTTGTAAACTATGACTGACATAGCTGACTAGCCCGACCTTGGATCTTTTTGTAGCCATGATTCACCACCACCACCAGGCTTCCAGTTTTCTTTTGTTCGGTATTGCTTGAGTGAGGTGCATATATATGGTTATGTACTATGCACTAAAACTGGAAATAAAGTAAAGCGCAATATTGTAAGATGTCTCATACTCGTAATCAAGTCATGTACTACTACTACTTCTAGTTTTCATGCTTCCCACATCTGATGAGTAAATGATAAAAATGAAAACTAACGTAAATGGGAGAATATAGTAGGAGCTTTGAGAGGTTCAAAACATGTCGCTGTAGTCTGTTCTTATAGAAAAGTGGAAGTGTTGTGAGGTACTTTCCTGGTATTAACCATTTTCTGACAAACATCAACAACATATTATTGTAAGTTTTTGTCAGTCAGTTTATATAAAAAAAATATGAATAACATCCATATTTATAGACACCAATTATTGGAAATTGGAATCTCAACTCAACATGTGCTAGATCAAGATCAGTACTTAATCCGATCAACATTTTCAGTGCTTTCTCGATACCGGTCTGGTCTTAAATTTGATTGAAGGTGACAGGAATGTAATATTACAGAATCCTACAAAACCACCACAGAAATACTTATGTCATGCGTCATTCATTCATATGAGCATTTTGGAAATTAGTGGGGTGGGGTTTCGATTTTCGATAGTCGATCGATAGGATAAGTAACAGTAACCCACTTTCGTTCGGCACGGCACATCTGACATCTTCTGTAGCCAAAACCACTAGCAGAGCTGCAGAGTGTGCAATCAGGTCGATGTCCATGTCCATACATAAGCTCGACTCTGCTACTTACTTTTACTGCTCTCTTCTTTTTAGGGTTTCTGTCTTGTGTGTCCTGCAAATCTCGCATAAACAAAACAAACATGTACAAAGCAGATATAAACAACAACAAAAGTCATATGGCATCGGATATTTTTTATGTTGACAGATAGTCGTCCCAGAAGACGCCCGTCGCGTCGCGTCGTCCATGTGAGTATTTACCAGTTTTACCTAGCCAAAATGCCGCAATATCGCAATGGATTATGAACAGTTAGTGTATGAAAATTAGAATAGACAAATCAAATTGATTTAAAGCTGTAATACCCCATCTAATTTCCATCTAATCATCCTACTGTTTTTTTTTTAAATTAAGGAAACTGCTGGCTTTCGAACGACGGGAAAAATTTACACCCCGGTGAAGTGACGAGTAGTAGTAAGTATCTTGCAATTATGCAGTTCTTCTTTCTTTGATGTTGATGTTGGTAAAATGTTGAAACCAAGGAATGTAATCAGTCGGATTCGGATTCCATAATAGTTCATTTTTACCTCTGTTGACAGTGCTCACCACAAACAAGGTCCACACCACGTGAAGAAACTTGTCCAAGAGGAATTTTACTTTACTGGACGGGGGTTTACAAGGTCTAAAACGGGTAAGAAGTAAGAAGAAACAAATTATTGGGTGACACACAATGTGGCCGAACTACTAATATAAAACAGCGCGTTGAATTTGATTTTGGGAACTTCTAGGTTATACGTAAATACCTCATGGAACAGCAAATTCCACCAGGATCTCCTGGAGTAACCAGGCTGGGTCTTGGAGGGATAGGATCGCGTAGACGAACTGCAGTATCTCTATCAGATTTGAGAACTCCATTGGTCGAGAACATTATGTCTATGCTGCCCTCTGGACATGATAAAGCTTTTAAGTACGCTTTGTACAACGTTATAGCTTTGGTACTAGCTGCGGTGTGTATTGTTGCATTCTGGGCGGCGTACTGTATTTTGGAACCGTTCATAAAGCCTCTACTATGGGCACTGCTGTGCGGCTCAGTGATACATCCGTTTAAAGATCGACTGGTGACATTTGCTCGAGAGTGGCTCGGAATGGTTAAGGAATCTCCAACTCCTTTGTCACTACAGCTAACCTTTGTCCCATTCAGAGCGATCGATTCAGTGTCTGAAAGTATTGGAACTTACGCTTTCAGCTGGTGGAAATACATTGCATCTGGAGCTGGCGGATTTTTCTTTACTTACATAATTTACCATAATCCACCGGTAACGCTGGGCCTGCTTCTCTACTGGATTTTAGTGTTCATATTCAATACCGTTGTGTGGGTTATATCTTGGATTAATGGACAGATTGTGTTGGCCATGACTGCTGTGTATGCTGGTGCCATTTTACACTTCATGTACAGGTACACATTGTATTGTAATTCTAGCAAAGCACATTGTTGGCCAATTTAATTGAATTTTGATATGATGCTTGAATATATGTATATTTTGTAAATTCAGTTCTCCGGAGTCATATTCAATGGAAACTAACACAGCAGCACCAGTGGAGTCAGTAGATCAGGCAGACAAACCTTCCAGTTTGACAGTTGTCACAAGTCAAGGTCGGGATTCCCAGCGGAAGTTGTTTGTTCGATTCTTGTCTGTTATGGCGTGGTTCTTGTGGTTTGTTTATTTCTGCCAATTGTTACCTTACCCGTTATTACTAGCTGTGTTCGTTTCGCTAATAACTGGAACTGCTATGTATATTCGGAAACGGTCGGCACACCTACAAGATACTGTTCCAGTTTTAACAAAATATACAGCATTTATCTCAGTCTTTAAGAAAACTGGGGGAAGTGCACAAAGCTCCAGAGGTGTTTCTCGAAAAGCTAGTTTTCAACTCAGGAGTAGGCTTAATACAAATATGACACCATCGCCAGGAGATGTGGGCACTGTTAAAACGCTATCTACCCCAAAGGAAACCGAACCCTTAACAGTGGAAGGAAATCTACCTCCTGTTAATATGAAGAAAATAACGGATACGATTACGAATACCCCGGAAATCGATAAGCAATTCTTTGGGGCTAAGCGAAACAAACCAGGTGACTTGAAGATTCAAGATGCAAAAAATCCTGAAAATCTTGATGATTACGAGGATCTCCCTCCGTCCCCAATTAATACAACGTGTTCTGAAGACGAAGTGGACAGTGGATTAGATAGCAACAAGTTTTTATATGGAGTACTTTGTGCGTGCCTAGTTGTTCAATTATGGAACCGAGTGTGGCTAGTTCATTTGTTGCCTATTCCAGTTGTCTACTTTATGCTAAAAAGATTGAGCGTTTCGTTCGGAATCGTGGGTTATATAAATAAAACTGTGTGCACGCCACTTGTCGAATTTTATAGTGCTGAAAGAGGCCCAAGTCGTAAGTTGCTATTGGTATAAGTTTCTAAATATAGTAAGTATGCTGTCCATGTCCATGGCTAATATTACATTTCTTTTTAATGATAGGTGACTTGTTTCCGGAACCGGTTCGTTTTCTGTTCCGAGTCATTTACGAGGCTGACAGAAAATTCATTTCGATATTTGAGTCTTATCTGGATATGATGGCTACAATAATAATACTTGTTGCCGTTATGGTTGTTTCCGTTATCATTTTGATATTTGCTGCTACCCAGTTCTACGCCGAGGGAGACCATTTAGTTCGAGTGGGAGCGAACGTGATAAACTCCACTGTATCGCAATATCCTGAAATAAGTAAGATGCTACCAGAAGGGTGGGAATCTCTAACAGGTTCACTAATCGGAAATGCGTACCATTATGGACGAGATTACATCAAAACAATGATACGAGATTCTGTAGCAGAAAAGAATCCCGAAAAGGCTGAAGAAATGGAAAAGCAAGTTATAGAATTGTGGGATCGGATATATTTAAGTTGGAACAGGACGTGGGGAAGCTTTGATAGTGTGAGTATAAAAGTTTATTATTTCAAAATGAAATTATGCAAGTGATTCTCATAATTAAATTTACCGTTTGTAATAAAATAAGAACAAGTGCACTTTTGTTTCATCTAGATTGACGCCGGAGCGAAAGGACTTGAGTGGAACGATATTGTAAAAACTGGGCAAAACGTTACAGACTGGTTTGACAGCTCGATGCTTGTCAACTATGCCAAATCTAACATTGGTGGACTGAAGGCAGTACTTGAATCCTTGTGGACAGTTTTAATAGGAAATGTATCTCTCGCAATATCTGCAATAACAGCCGTCCTGTCTGTTGTTTTTGGCGGTGGCACTGCCATCCTCAACTTGATTATAAGTTTTGTTGTCTTTTTCACCGCATTATTTTACCTTCTGAGTTCTTCAACATCCATCTACAAGCCGGTTGAGCTTTTCAATACTTGGTTTCCCGGCGATGGGAAACATAGCAGCAGCTTTGTTTCCGCAATTGAAGAATCCGTTAGTGGAGTCTTCTCTGCCACCCTAAAAATGTCAGCCTTTTATGGAATGTGGACATGGCTAATTCACACATTGTTCCAGGTGAACATTGTTTTTGTGCCCTCCTTTTTTGCTGCGATATTTGCTGCAGTTCCACTGTTAATGCCATATTGGGCTGTTTTCCCTGCTGTACTGGAGCTGTGGTTGATTCAAGGACAATGGACTAAAGCTTTACTCATGTTGCTTGCACAAATGGCTCCAATGAGTTTGGTCGATGCCCAGATCTACAGCGAAATTAAGGGCGGTGGTCACCCGTATCTAACTGCCCTGGCTGTAGCGGGTGGTATCTTCTATTTTGGATTCCAAGGTGCAATAATGGGTCCCGTTGTACTCTGCTCTGTGTTTGTCGCTGTGAAAGTGGGAAGTAGCTATATGAAAGAAGGTACTCAACTGGAATTCCAGTCGTTAAATTAAGCGCATTCAATGAAACTAGTATACTGTGGTATTAAGGGCGAATGAACTACATTCAAGTACACGTTTCGCTTGTTACATCCAACGTATAAAAAGTAGATCATTATAAAAGCTGAAATTCATACCTATACCTGGTTATAAACATGAGTTTGTGTTGCAGGAAAAATGAAAAATTCATGGAGTGCTGGAGATTTAGAGTACTTGAGACTTCTGCCTGCTCTTGTTAAATCTGAGCAATCACTGCGTGATGGTGCTGGTCGCCCTCAATAATAATTTTGCCTAATGCCAACCATTCCAATCTGAACTTGCCTTACTAACAAACCAGTTAAGTGTATGCTTCAATCAATCTTGCATGGAGGTGAAGGATGACAAATGTACTACTGCAGATCCCGATGCTGCCTGAATAATTACTTCTAGCACGAGTCCGCAAAACACTATTTCATATTTAAGTACCTTAAGCAGCCTATTTAATCTTGTGGGAATACATTGCACGAATGAAAATCTATTCTTACTTAACTAACTTCAAACTGGAGTGGACCTTTGGAGTTTATGCATACTTATCATATTATGTAAGTTTTATTTGTTAACGCTTGTAAGGTTTTTACAATGGATTTTTCATACTAGTCTCTGATTGATATTAATATTTGTAGCAATATTTGTGTATTACCTAAATGTAATTTGAGCGAACTACTGCAATAATAGACGAATTGAAGAATACTCAATACTTTGTGGGAATTCAGTGAACAGATTTTTTTTTTTGTATTGGTTTATTGCCCATAGCGTTTGCGGTGTTTGTTATTGTTGTATTAAGGTTAACGTGGTTTGGCAATTTTGAGACATTTATTACAATTAGATATCTAGTTCAACCAGAAGAGTTAATGCCTTCACCGTCATAAGCTTTTGCTCTGCTCTGCTCTGCTTCAGCTTCAGTCTGGCAAAGAAAGAAAGCCTGGCTACCATCACCATTGGTGCACCAGATTTGATTTCGTTTTTGGCTGGTGTCGTTTAATATCTATGAAATTACGGATCTGAAAAACTGTATCACTTGCTTAAAGCAACGTGCTATGATGCATTTTAAGATTATTATGGTTTCTGTGTGCCTGAAACTTCGTTTATGGGTGTTGTTAAACTTGCATGCTCTTCAGTATGTCGGCGCAGCGCAGGAATTAAAACAAGTCTGAAAAATTCAACTTGTGAAACATGCCTAATAGTGATAGCAGTAAAATCTGTATATGCATCCACAAATTTTAATTACTATCACAGACGGTATAAAATCACATACATACGTATTTTATTATTTTACAGGGTAAGTGCAATGAGTACACCTTGTAAGAACGCTTACGCTAAGTAAAGTAAAAACGATCAGCCACGTGCGTTAAACACAGCAGTCGGTCGAGCAATAGTAAAAGTTTAAAAAATGAAAAAGCATTGTGCGGTTGGTGATGGTTGAGTAATTAGGCTTGTAATGGGAGAGACGTGTAAAACTAGTTGTTGTGTGTTATTCCGTTTGTGAAACTTGTTTTAAGGGGATGCGGATTGCGGATGCCATGTTTTGCTAAATGTACCATGAGAGCTATAAGGTTTATTCCGACAAAAACTCATCATGAAGTTGTAACAACCCTCAACTCTCAACAACAAGGCTCTATACGCTCCAATATCCTATGCATGTTCCACTACACCGCCCACTAGCTCCACTACAGTTTAGTTAATTGCTGCGTGCTGTCAAAAACTCTCGTTACAACAAATCACATAAAATTCAAGTGATGGAAGACGAAGACGAGTGTGCGTTTCAAATGGTGTCAATTTCTAACTTAATTTTTGCTATGATGTATATATGCCCACGGCTATACAGTAACAGACACAATGACATATACACGGTTATCTCGATCATAAACTTTCTGTGATTTTGATTTTCCAAATTTTGTCATAAAGAGGTTTGATATTTTACAATTAGTTCCATGTTGCACAAGATGTGACAAAATCTAGTTCAATTCAATAGCTTGCGTCACCTACCTCTATTTATTGAAGGATTGTTATATTTCTTTTTAAGGAAAGTCTCGCTTACACTTTGCAGGTAACAATTCCCACTCTTTCCGGCTGAATCTTTAAGAGATTCTACCTACTTTATCTCAAGCAGTTGCATCTTCCTACGCATGTTACACATGTGACAACACTTTCTATATGATATATAATATGTGTCTGACTTGACTGATTGTTAGTTAGTCTGATTGCAATTCTATCAACATAGCACAGAGCAGAGCTTATAACGTAATCGGCTTCACGCTGCGCATGCATACGAAATGCAGTTAGTGAGACTAAAATACCATGACTGAGGCTTAACTGAAGTATAATTTTTTGAATACACAATGTTGCTGTACATAAAGAAATACCTACCTAGGTATATTTGTTTCGCATAGGCTTTGCTTCTGCATTTGCACGCACAAATAAAACTGCAACGTACTCGTGTAATGCATTTCGGTATGTTTATGCCAGTTCCTGAATTAGCTTAGGTGGAAATATAAAGCACGTCTTTATCAGTGCCTCCGGAATATTTTTTTTTTTTGTAAATTGGTTATTTTTTTATTTTGTTCATTTACTGTATGTCGATGTAGGCGAAACTGATGAATTAGGAACATTAAAATGAAAACTCCCTGTTAATGAACATCCTTGTTGGGTGTAATGATGATGATAATTTTTACATCTTGAGGAAGCGACAACAAAACAAAATTCGCATGTAGTAACACCCGCTTTGCAATTTGCAGTTGTTGATACAGAATACTTTACAAATAGAATTACTTCCGGTGATGTAACTTATCATGTGCTTCGCCATGTGTATTTGCCAGTAGGTATTCGGTGTGTTTGCCCTCTCATAAAAAAGATTTGCTTATCAAATGAGTCTCTATAATAAGTATGTTCGGGCGAACTTTTTAGAAAGAGGAAAGATGAGTGAGATGCTGCATGCATTGCATTTCATTACACATTGTTTACCTTCCTTTAGTAACAACTAACTGTTTGTAAAAATAAAAATAGACCGCAGATATAAAGCTGACGACATGCAAACATGTGGATGATGCCTGTACAATTGATATGGTGCATTATGCGAATTTTACAAATATACAATTTGTTTGTGTACTTAGTTTAACTGTGAATAAATCTTTGGTACTACTACTACTACTACTACACATTGAGGTGATAGGTTTAAGAATGAAAAAAGAAGCATCTAACCGAAACGAACGAAACCAACCAACTAACCGCATTCCACTACGTTATTTGTTAATTTCAAAAATATCTTTCATCTGTAGAAATCAGAAAAATCACATGGTGCGCTGTAATATTGTAATTACAGTATTGTAACAGAACGGAATGAAACTTTTTGTATTTTACCCGCAGAGAACAATGGCCGATTTGAATAGCTATACTAGAGTTTTAAATGCTTGTGGTGAAATATGTTTAGATAGAATTAAGTTGACTTACTTGTAACCCTTTTGTTACTCATTACCTTCCTATAATATCTTTAACGAATGTCAAATAAAACCGGTAATAAAGCGTCGGAAATATATGCATTTTATGAAATAACCATCTGGACTTCTTGAGGGAGTTATTAAGTTTTTAATGAGAATTTTGTGACTTATTTTCAAGTCTTGCATTTGTAATCATTTGTCGTTAAAAATTGAATTCTTTACAGGAAAAAACGTTTCAGAGAAGGGAAGAGTAAAACAAGTATCATGAAGGTATTCACATTTTTAAAAATCTCATTCAACACATGATAATGCTCTTGGTAATGTAGTCGTACATCGAAGATGTCATCTCCATCAGCCATGTAAATGTTTGTATACTTTCCGCAAAAAATTATGGACTCTTTGGAAAGCTAGCCGTGGTATCCTCCGTATCCTATGAATAGAACAAATTATGCTTGTCATGATGCCTGTTGTTTTTTAGCGCTTATGTCCACGCTCATAAAACCGGTTATGTGGGTCAGTTGAATATTGACCGGTCAATACTTACCTCCACTACCCTCCTTAGACCCCACCCAGCCACAAAAGTAAACAGGTCCTCTGGCACCACCTCCAGCTCCTGTAAAATTGCAAAAACAAGTGAGCAAACCATGGGGTGACGTGAGAATTATCAGGGTGGCTGTAGCTTTTATTAGATTAGTGTTTAGCTTAATTTACCTGGTCCATGTCCATAACCACCGCCATGACCACCTCCGCCACCACCTCCACCATGGCCATACCCTCTCTTGATCCTTGTACTCTGTGAGTTAGGTTTGCTTGCACTGGCTTCGCTGTCCGATGGCTTGGCAAAACAGGCGGAGACCATAAGGCCGAGAACAAGAATGAGAATCTAGTGTCAAAGAGTCAATTAAAGTTGCATTTCGAATTAAACTCTTTCGAAATAGAAACATTCAGATCTACTTTCAGATTACAAGAATTCGAAATCTGAAGAACCAAGTAACTTACAAGTTTGTTCATTTTGCTGGACTTTGGTTTGTGCAATTTGAGACTTGCTTAGTTTGATTCGAACTGTTGAACTGATACAAATTCTAATTTTTGCCAGAGTATTTATATGAAGACGAAATTAAAAGAAACATTTGCAGAAATTAGAGAAAGCAAATATATTTGGTCCTAGCACCAGTAAAGACCAAACCAGAGCGTGTCGCCCTTTTCTGCATTCAATTAGTCAAGCTGCACAGTTTTCTAAATTCTGCCTTTGTTTCCTTAAAATAAGTCTCGACACGGGTATACTCATTGAAGTTATTGATTACGGAAGGAGAAGGGATTCGCCAATTTGACGATGCTGTGAATCCCTTTCAGTTTCGTTTACCCTTTGACGACATGGGATCCTCTCTCAAGCATTGTTTCGTCCCTGTTAGTAGACGTTTCCTAACGAACAGAAAAGCCCTTGTTTAAGTGTTCTGCAAAGACAACACCTATGTAGTCACGTTTTTTCCAACGTTTGGATTAGCTATCACCAGCTATTGCATCTTGCATCCACTCTTACCATAATAAGTCATTACATTAGGTACTTCAATTGCACGTAATACATTTATCCTCAAATCAATGAATTTTTTGTCGAAAGGGAAAACCTTTTGTTTTCCAGAAGCAATGTTATTTTCCTTTCGGTCGGAATTGTGTAAATTATATGTAACTCATATTATACATAACTAACACCATACTATAATGAACACCAATTATTTCATTGCCATTTTAAACGCATAAGGAAACATCAACATCATTCACAAATCCTGTGCCTTGTTTTGGAAAATCGTATGCATGCTGAAATTCTGAACTGAAATTTTCCCTTTTTAATGCCTAAATCAACGTACGAAGGCGCAGGGATATCTCCGACATTTCAAATCCACGACGAATTCCGTGTTTACATTTCGTTTCATGTAATCGAAAACATGTGCCGCTCCATATCCTTGTTCCTTTCATCGACTTCCCCTCATATTTTAGTAACAATGTAACGAAGGTACTAGACTCTCCATGTGTTGTTTACAATGTTTACGCATTATGCATTGTAATACGGCAATTATTGTCAATGCTAGCTTCTTCTTGCTTGCGTACATTCTACCCTGTTTTGCAGATCTCATTAAATGATTTAATAGGGAAAAAGTCATTTGCAGATGTCTGGAAAGCGTTAAAAATGTATTTGATAAGGATCCAAGCGTTCCAAGCATGTTCGCGTGTTTGGCAGCTTCCGTATTTCAGTTTCATAGATCCTCTGTCTGAAATGAAAAGGAAAAGGGATGCTTCATGCCATAAAGAATATATACCTATATTCCCTTCTCGTTGCATTCCCTTGTATTCCAAACAATATGTTTGTATACCAAACAATGAGAGGAAAGGAAGAGTTGGTTGTTGATAATGATGAGCATCTGCTTTCATCTCATTCATCCTGTTTTCTCCTTAAATTCCAGTTCTATACCCTGCATGGTAAGGTGTGTGATGGTACGTTTCTCATGTCAAACCGTCCTGAAGTGGGTATAATTGGATCATATAGTCAAAAGAAGAAAAAAGTTATTTTGCAGCATATTATACTCGTAGCCATATCTTATGTTCACCAAAAAGTATTTTCAGAAATGAAGCCAGCGTTTTCCCATCTTGTCGTAAAGTATCTCATTCATTTTTATGCATTTATATCTCAGTATTCATGAGATTCGGAGCGACGAGATGTAAATACGAATATAAAAAACTGAATGGAAACTTTTTGGATGGGATGTGAGCCTTTGAGTATGTTGACGTATAGTTGATCCTGTTTTTTGTTTACAGTTTTATTCTCCCATTTATTCTCAGTATCCGCTGGGAGATAAAATATAAAACAGCATCAACAACTCGAACTTCCAAGCACCTCTAAGGAATACTCGTGTAGGCGTGGAGTGGACTTACATTCACAACGCAAAAGGTTCTAAGAAGGTTCAAAGACTTTCAGCAGCGCTACATCATCATCTACCTGGTCATGTTTCCGTGTTTATCATTTTATAGCAATTCCAGGCGAAAACCTAGAAAAAGTCATTTTCCCCTAAACCACATTTTCAGGCGAGTTTAAGGCTCAAAAGGTCTCCGGCTTTATTATGCCCCTGCTCTCTGGATAGAAGTGGATACGCTTTAATGTGCTTTGCTAAACTCCCATCGCATTTTTGCTAATACTCTGCATATTGTAGTTAATGGTGTTATTGACGTATTTCTTAAATGCAGCTTAATCCTCAGAGTGAAACAGTGTTGTTACTCTACTCTATTTTTTAGCAACTTTCCATTTTTCACCCGTGTTAAGGACCATTTATAGTCTAAGGGAATGACGACCCGTGGGAAACTTCTGTAAAAACTGGAAAGCATTTGTACGTATTCTGAAATATGCAACCATTCACGAGGGCATGTTATTTATTGATAACACGTATTCACTAATCTCGTTTTACTCAGGCAAACGTGTGATGTTTCTCGCAAAAATACGACTGCGGAAAATGACGTGTTTGTCTAAAGTTAACAGCGCAACAACTGGATTGATGTGACCCATAGTCCCTGATCCCGGCATATCATAAATACTAAATTTTTCAATTTATCTTCCAAAAAACAACAGGCAGACTGTCACAAGTAACATTGTCTTAAACATTCGAATTTTAATGAAATTGACACAAAGTTATTTAGAACGGAGATAGCTTCAATTCAAAGCAGGGATGAAAAAATACATTCGAAATTCGTAGTAAATGAACTTAACCAAGGACCGGAGTAGTTGAGTTTGTGAACAATCGACTACACCGAAGGATAAAATGACAGATGGAGATAAAATTTGGGACTAGAATCTCACGGGAGAAATGGTACGTGTTTTGTATCCATTGTACTTCTTCTGTCAGCAGTACATTATTTCATTCTTCGATTCGGTTGAAATAAAACTGGAGGTATTGTTACTACTAAAAACAATGCCTGTGTACCTGTACCAATTTTTCACAAAAAGAAACGGAATGACCGACCAGTAGTCGCTAACAAGAAAATATTATATAGATTTTTGTGTTTATACCTTTTTCCTGAGAAACAGAAAACAGAACAAAAATAGTATCTCGTGTGTATCTTTTGTGTTAGAAAACAGACTCAAATATCACGGGGCGTTGGGAATCATCAGACGGAAATGATTCAGAAAAAATGTAGACCTGAGGAGTAAAAAAAACGGAAAAGCGACCACAAAATCTCAACTGTATACTACGCAAACTAATGGAGATCCAAGAAAAGGTATACTTTCTGTTATTTCGATTGCTGCACACGCTATATGATCATATCTCTTTTCAGTTGAAGCCTAAATCCCTAGCGGAGTACCCAAGGCTCGCGGAAAGAAAATACATAATTTCATAAATCAAAATATATGTAAAACGTGAGTACTTTAAATCGCTGCCTTTTAAAACTGGGCTAACTTTTTTATTTTTCCATAAACATATTATATGTCATATACATACTGAAGAACAAGGTCTTGGATTTATCCTAAATT
>JAANSN010001555.1:0-32279 GCA_036850665.1 Dicranocentrus wangi
CAAACCCACGCGAGATATATGTATATATAATGCCACCAAACAGGTTGCCCTTTTTCATGCCTCACAAAAAAAGAGCCGGACCGAGGGAGATCCTATATTATACTCCTTCCTGCTCCTCTCTCACTCGTTGTTGGATGGTCATTTTAAAATGGTAAATTATGTAAATTTGAGGAAACGTTGGGAACTTACCAGCAAAATATATAAGAATAGAAATGAGAGCGATGCAGAGGAGAATCAGGGCGATACTAATGCATTTCCAGGAACATCGGTCCGACACGTGACAGTCTTTTTGAAGAGTAAATCTTGACGGAGAATATTGATTCCTAGTAAGAGACCGAGAGTTTGTTGCCCCATTCCCGGTGGGTTGACCTGGGTGTGGGGTACTATTTGGGAATACTGGTAGAATCACAGGTGCAGAGGGGATTCCTGTTAGCACCGGATTTGATGGTGGGCCTAGAACACCTCCACCAGCCAATCTGAAAAACAAAAAAAAACAACAAATTCATAATCATAATAATATAGTGAACACCTTCCATATTGCTGCCATAGTATCCACTAACTAGAGACACACAAACCCGTCATTAACAACCCCTGATCAACTTGTAATCAGGCCAAAAGACCTGTTTAATGCTCCAGGCCAGAATTCGCTAATCAGCTCATCATGTAAATAATTTACATGCTATTCCCCAAAATTCTCATCTGTGCCCCAACAATAATAATAATAAAAGACGACTCCCAAATTTCGACAAACTTTCGCTTTCGGTCTTCCAGTTGATCATCATTTTGCCAAGACGTTATATTTCTCGTTTCACCGCTATGTTAGTACACACTAAAATTGCCATAATGTACTTCTTCGGAATGGAAATACGCTCCCTTCAGAGAATACTCTGCTGAGTTGGGTTCCCTCAGACAACCGACCGACTTGCACAAGACACGAAACTGCAATACAGCAATCATTTATTCCATGTTTTATGTTCACAAACGGTGGTTCATGTCTAAATGACATGTCGTCGTCCTTGCAGCTCTCATAGCCAGTCCCTACGTACATAGGCCAAGACTCTACCTATCTACCTACCTTCCTTCCTTTGTACGTGGAAAGATGACTGGATTATTATGGAGAAACTACCCCATCAAATCTATAATAAAACCCATCAAAACTTGCAGCAGCAACCAGACCTGCTGCTGCTGCCTGCCTCCCATATCCCTTCACATTTTCGAGGGGGATAGCATCGCAAAGGGAGAAATACTTGTAATGCGTGTTTAGGGACTCTAAAACAGGAAAATTACACTTTTATAACTTCCTCATCCGGGTGAAACTCAATTTTCATACATGTCATTACCATCACGTCAGTCATTTCCCTGGAGTTCCAAAAAAAGGAAAATATTTTTTTTTGTCGCCAGCAACATATTCCCTTGTACGGAAAAAAACAAGAAAAAAAAACATGTATGATGACAGTATGTATGTTTGTAACCCGAATTTTGAAACGTTTTCCTATTTCCTCTGTTCAAAAACTTTAGCCAAAATTCCACGCTTTCCACACCACACTGTAATACTTTACTCAAAATTGTATAGAAAAAATATGAGATGAGTGTGAAAAGGGAAATCAAGTTTTTACAAAGTGTAGCAGGCAGAATGTAAAGTGTAGGTATAGTTCTGTGGGGGGAAATCCTTTTCTGAGAAATATACATTATTTTCTTCTTCGGGTAATTGGAAGAATGCAAGTTTAGATTATTATTATGCAAGTGTGGAAACACTCGTTTTTCGAGTCAATGGTTTGATAAGAATCTCGCTGAGTGAGTGATAGGGTGTAAATCAAAAAAGGGTTACGGACGGAGAGAGTTGTTAGTATGTATACAATTTACGCTTGAATTGCCACACTGTTTACATTTCAGGGGAATATATATCTGATTCCTCCGAAACGAGTCATTCCAACCTTGCAAAGAACAAAAAAATGGGAAATCTGAAGAGTTTTTGGGTCGGGAGGAGTATGTACGGCATTCGAAAATCAGCCGAGATTTAGTTTTTTTTCGATGGAATTGGAAAATAAATTGTGAGAAACTGCGGAATGGTGTCAGGGGGAATTTCTCTAAGATTTGAAAGATTCAGTCAGGCGGTCGCGTTATGAAGAGTATATCGCGTTAGCGTAAGCTTCAGGAATGGGGATTTGGGATCTTTGTGTGTGAAAACAATAAATGCAGAGTCACGAGTTCAAACAATATTAGCAAGCCTAGTGGGAATAGGATAGATCAGGGATATTTTTTTGCGACAGGATACGGTTTTTTTGCTGTTGTCGTAATGGATTGAGTTTCTCAAAAAAAAACTAGTCATTTTGTCCCACTTACTTCCCACTACTTGTCAGATCGAGAACAAAGGCGGATTCATCACGAATTAAGTTTTTGGCCCAACTTGTCAATTTTTGCCTCTCCGAAAATAAAAATTGAATGGGGGTTCGGTTAGCCCGTTTTTATTTGACTTTTGAAGCCCTCTTCTTCTTCTTCTTCTTCTTGTCGCATTCCGTGATGACTTTGTCGTCGTCGTCGTCCCATAATAAATCAGGGGGAGCGGTCACCTTTCTTTCCATATTGAGTTTTATACATCCTCAGATTTTTCTTTCGCTCTGGTGTTTTTACGTGCCCTCTCATCCTGCCTGTCACTTTTAATGAGTAATAGCTTTTCCCCTTGTCCCGAAAAATTTCAAGATGAAAAATTTTGAACGAGTCGAGACTGGTGCTCAAAAAGGAATGCATGCTCGCCGGGTCTCGAGTCTCGTGGGTAGTGAAAGCAGTTGAGAACAGACAGCCCAGTTCGTTTTTTTTTCTAAACTCAAACCCAAAAAACGGCGAGTATATGTAGATGAAGGAGTTTTGAGCCCCCTTTCGAGATTAAAATTTTCTTGTTAATCTAATCATTCCCTTTTACTTTCCAGACTGGAGAAAACCTGCGGGGAGCCGACACAAAAAAGTAGTCTACACCGTGGGTTTCCTAAAAACGGTTCGTTACAGACAAATTTTGGAATCTCTCCTTTCTCCCTAATAAGCATATCCTGTTCCTGCAGAGAGAGAGAGAAAAAAAAACAGGCTTTGAACGTTGATGTCAACATTCCTTCCACTTCATGACACAATATTGCAATGAAAAACTCTCTCTGTAGCTCTACATCAGGCGGACGCAGACAGAGATAGGAAAAAACTGACTGACTGAGAAAGGGTGTGTGGGTGAGCACGGAGCTGGAGCTGCTGCGTAACTCATGTGTTCTCAGGGTGAAGTAACACTTGACGGAATTACAACATTAACATGGATATTAGTCAGGAGGATACATGAAATGGCCTCTTCAGCAGCAACATGTTTTAAATTCCAGAAGCAAACATCATCCTTGGAGAGAGAGAGTGTGTGTGTTTGTGTGGGGTTGATGACGAGAAGGAATAAGGGGATGGACTGTAGTCAAAGTGAAAATTTCACGTCTCAAAATTGTTGATTTAATCAGGATTCTTAATTGGTTGAAACTAGTTATTGAAGTTAAAACATTGAGAAAGGAATGCACTCTTACTTAGCCTCTCTCCTTTTGGAAATGAAATAAGTTTCCATGGATCCCATTTATTCAGAGTGAGTGTTCTTAAAAATGCTAATGTCTCGTGTCAATGCGCACTTGGAGATGGTTCCCTTTAAGAGTTGAAATTCGCCATTTAAAACTACCTTCGCTAGTTACGCACGACGACGACGGGTAAAATATATTTATATATTAAGTATGTAGTTTTGGAGGAGTGGATTTGAGCTTACCCGACCCGTACATCATTTTGACAGTTTTCGCAGAGTTTGATAAAGTGTAGATTGCTACAGGAAAATGCTTTTCGTACACTTTAATGTAGAGCGGGGAAAGTGGTTTGTGGAATATTTGTACTTTTGGTGTAGATTACACGACACAGTTGGACTTTTTAGTCGGCTTATGTAACTATTACTACCCGCGCGCTGTATCCAGGTTAAAACAGGATAATAGCCGTAGCAGGATTTTCCCATTTCCAGTTTCAGGCGAGCACGACGGAGCTTTCTGAGGGGAAAGTGCCTGTCCCAAAGTCATATTATCCCGACCGCTTTCTCCATCATGATTGTGCAACTTAACACTTTCAGGTAATTAAACGGAGAGAAAGCCCTTTTCCACATGATTTTAATAAATGCCCATAAAATCCTAACACCAACCAGCAAGAGGGAGACCACTCTGGACTCTGGAGGAAAGCAGGCAGGATGGCATGGGGAGGTACAGTACACACCAGGGTTTCAGAGCTGTCCCCAAAAAATATTGTCACAGCACACTTATGAAACACATTATGAAAGTGTATTTATTTATTGATAAAGTTTCCTACAAGGGAAAAGTTTCCTGGCCTGTTGAAACTGAGGAGGTGCGTGAACTAATTCCACCATTTTTCGCTAATGTCCAGCAAGCAACCAAGTGGATTTTGTAGTTTTGATTGAGCCACTTAATGTCTCAGTTTCATTTTCGAGAAGGATTTCCCAGCAAGCGAAGCCCAACACTACCGTACGTAATACGTATGGCTTGGCTCCCCTGGAAAAATCCTTGGGAACAGGATGTTTCCTTCCTTGGTTCACATCAATTCTGATTGTCCCACCCCCCGTTCACCTTTGTAAACTAATGTGGTTCCCATTTGGAAAAATAATACAGTTGTATAATAATCTAGATCTGCTCATGTCGGGAGAGATGTGCCTGAGGCACTGAACAACTCTCCCCTCCCTCCCCTAAAACATCCCAGTTTAGGCGGAAATCATACATACATGGGGCGTGTGTCCCAAGGCCATTCTTTATTTGCATGTTTGGCACACTTTAAATGCAAATCAGTTTCCATGTCCTCGTGTAACTAGTACCTATACTCCAACACCACTCTCCAGAAACTTATTTATTGCAGTATGGATGTCACCAAGACGGCGGAGCATTTACAATAAGCTGGGTTTCCTGTTTATCCAAATTGGGTCGCCGCTGCTAGTGGGTAAGTAAGAATACGGTGACGAATTTACGACTCTTTCTCCCCCTCCCCTTCATCAATGACTTCGAGAAGAAGAAAAAACCGGAGTTGGAGCAGTTTTTTTTTTACAAAAAAAAATGAATGGAATCCGGCGTGAGAGCTGTCTTGTGATTACTGTTTGCAGAAAAGGAGCAAATTTACACATTGAAGTCCTATTGTGCAAACCCAATTGAAACTCGGTTCGTTGAGCATTATTTTCGCGAGAGTGAGTGTGCACCTCTGCGAAAAAAATACTAGTCAATGAGAGAGTAGTAATAGTAGTACATACACACACACACATCGTGTATGACTAATGGAGTGAAGGATTTACCAACTAATTTATCTTACAGTGACTTCCACAAATCCAGCAGTGTGCCTTCTTCCTCTCTCTCTCTCTCCCTTCCTCCAAGTGTGTCTCCTTTCTTCCCAGTTATTTTTTTGCGTGCTAAAGGCATATAAATTTCGTAATAATCTCATATGTGTTTCAGATTAAGGCACTGGTCATTTATCTATGTCAGCGGGAAAGCTAGCAAAAACTGATGGATGCCTTTGTAGCCCAGTCGTCCACACAATTCAACTGGCTAAAAAAAAGTTGGTTACACAATGTGTGCTTGTGCTTGTGCTTGTGTGAAATACAGCAATTGGATCTGGTCTTGCTTGAGTATATCATGAACTCCAACTGGTAAATTACACGGAATTTTTTTGGTCTATACGAAAGGAGAAAAAAAAATATGTTGGCTTCCCAAATTCTTGCGGCCTTTTCCCATAAATAAATATTCATAAGAAAATTATGCCATTTTAATTCCAACATTTTCCCCTAAAATTGCTTCCGTTCAGTCAAACGAGATAATGCAGAAAATGAATAATTACAAATTTCAATTGCAAAACGGGAGTTTGTCATAATATTCCTGTTGGAGATAAACTAAACATAAATATAATTTTTTTTTCACTAGAAAACTAGCCTCCAGAGTCGGCTAAAGGGGCACGTTTTGGTTTTGGGGCAGGAAACAATCCAAAATATTATTATGTATCACAGTTGTCACACAAAAACTTTTAGGTTAATCTTTCTTTGCGGAGCATAATTGCTGAGCGAGGTACTCTTGGGAAAGTGGTGGTGGTGGAGAGAGAATCAGAGACATGGAAGATTTAAACTGATCCCCCACTCTCAAATAATAAAACACTTTCGATAAAGCGGTAGTTCGTTCGTAGTAGTGGTGGTGGTGGAGGGAGAGAGATAATCTATTTCTGGTTTTGGTATTCTAGTAGTGAGTTTTCATGTTGGAATTTGGGATGTGTGATATTTTTTTTCCATAACTCGTTTCAAACTTTTTTTTCTCTCCTTTCCCTTTTTCTTTTACATATACAAAAGCTGTGAAAACAGCTATAGTTTTTAAAAATGTGTACAAGTGGAGGTTAGAGAAGGGAAGGGAAGGAGGGACGGATTGGGGGTTTCACAGAAGAAGCATCTTAAAAACTTTATTTTTCTACGCATAAAGTTTCCCGTATAAGATGTATCTTTAGTCGTTAACCCAAAGTCGAAATGAGCAAGTTCACTCTGCGCTAATCTCCTTGGAGCATCAAATGATTAGCGTAAGGGTCTTTTACCGCATTACGTATAGCGACTATATATATGCTATTTTTTTTCTGGAAACAGCACCACTGCTGATATGCCATGTTTTTGTGTTATCCTTCATCTCCCGTTCTCTCATCCTCGGCCTTCTCTTCTCTGGGCTCATCAGGATTTTTGTATTGGAGACGCGTCCCAAGTTGAAACTTGGCATTAATGAGATCTTCAGGGGTTATTCTAAGCAGTAATAATATTCAGAAGAGATCAGCAACACTCAGGGAAAGACGGAAAACAGGGAAATGGAAAACTAAGGCAATGGCCAACGCAGTAAATGAATGTGATGGGAGTACGCTACGTAGTAGTAGTCGCTCCGGCTCCGGATTTTCCCTTTCGTGAGGGATTATTACGGAGAAAAATCTGTGCCAAGTTGGGCTCTTCAAGTAAATTAGAAGATGAAAAAATCTGGCTAATTTATATAAGAACCCCTTGTTTATACATGTCTGACCCTTTTGGGATGCACCAAAAAGTGACTTTCATTATTCTACTGCAAGAGCTGCTTGTTGTCGACGGAGAAAAAAACATACGCCGCAGCACATAATTTCTTGGAAATGAGAGGAAACTGCGTGGGTGAGCGTGAGTATTTTTTGCAAATAGTTGTTTGTTTCTGATTACAAAATCTCTGGCTCGACACAGTTGCAGACAATTATTGCGCTGGATAATGAAATTTGTGAGGATATACTCATGTGGGTCATGCGCTACTCATATTATTCTCCTTTAAAAGAAACTGTTTACGCCAGCGGAATGAATGACCAGCAGATTGTTTGTTGCTACAATCAGGAAACCAGAGAGACCATTATAGTTTGTGGGTTTTAAAACGTTCAGCCTGCAAAAAACAACATATTTTAGAGAGGTGCCACAATAATACATAACCCTTGTCATTACATGGCATTATGTCATTATAATATGCCATTCAAAACGGGTAGACGACGAGTGCTATGCAGAGCAGAGTTTTCCTTCAGCATTGAGTTGAGATTTACAAGGAGGGTTAGAAAAGACCCATTTTGTTATGATTCGCAGAAATGCATGACTTCATCCATTTTCTACACGATTTTCAATTGCCTATGACCGCCGCTTCCCAGAAAGAAGAATAAAAAAAACTTTAATTGTAAGTTGTAAGTATGGTGCAACTGCCAGCAATAAAGAGAAGCTATTCATTCCAAAATGCAAATTTCGCAATGTAAGTATATATATATATATACCCTCCACTACTCACTACTCTACCACTTCCACTACAGGCAATTTATGAGCTAAAGCAAATCAGGAAAAAGGGAAACTGTTGGGATGTTGAATACTACTACTACTACTACTACTACACTTGTAGTCAACTCGTAATAGTTTACATATAAGAGTCTACTTGTCTACCCAGCAGCACCAGTAAAGACCAAGTTGAGACGTGTTACGGCTCATAAATTTTTGTGAAGAAGGCCCTTTCCTCGAGTCCCATTAGAAATCAGGAGTTGTACCAAGGTTTCAGCAGCCCTAACAAAACTAATTTCGCTGGTAACTATTGCGCAACAAAAAAAAGACAAAGGGAGGAGCAGTTGGGAGCAACCGAAAGGTCATTTTTTTTAAACGGGGAAGCAAATGCACAAGGAAATTTATAGATTTTGGATTCCACAGGATTTAATCGCATTTGGAATGCTCTCTATACTACACTGCTCAACGTTTCAGAGAGAGGACGAATAATATTATTTTTAAGGGAGATTAGCCTCGCGATGATGATGATGATGATGAGGGAACCGACGAGTTCTTGATTTGTCCATGTAAACGAATATTCTAGGCTGGATTAAATTATAATATGCGAAACCAGTGTCTACTCTTTGCAGTTTTAAGTTTACTTACTTTATAAATGCACATACCACCTACCTCAACTATATTCAAACAAGCAGAAAGCGTGAATTAAAAAAAGGTGTTGGCATTGGGATACTATTATGCTGTTTCATTTATCATGGTCATGCATTCCCAGTTTTCCAAGACTCGCGGATTTCTATTTCTATCCCATTTCTCAGGTGAAACAATGTTGTCACCAGCAGCTTAAGAAATTTACCCTGCTTGTTATTTCCTCCGGCAGTCTATTAATCTTATCCGGGGACAACCTGAATGCATAATATACAACATGCATCAATACACCGGCCAATTCTATTTCCGTCTAGAGATCCTACCATCGTGCATCGTTGAGTTGCGTTGCGTTGTTGCAAACATTGTCATGGATATTCATGAATCGGGTAAAATATAGTGTGGAGAACCTTTTTCTCCAGTTCAAAGAGCAACCATCGTCTACCACAGCTTATATTTACGTAGCAGTTGGTCCAAAATAGTTTGGTAGCAGTTGACTCTGCTGCTGTTGCTGCCGTCGAGTCGCATTCATTCCGGGCTTCTCTGTCCAGCAGCTTATATGCAGTACCATATATTACTTATCCACCGTAAAGTTTACGGCGTAAACTCAACTTATGCACATACATGTAAAAACATAATATTAACAAGCTTCTGTGCTCTCAGCTCACAAGACTCGCAAAATGCAAGACAGTAAGTAAATGTTCTTTTATTTCCTTCAACTTCTCGCAGGCCGACGTCCGTCCGTCGGCCGCTGTCCCTCTAAAAAAAAAGTTGGATGGAGCAAACTGGATCCCCCGCGTTTGAAAGGAGACAAGTTTATTTCACAACGGGCTATGAGGCTGAGAAAAACGGATGAAATGGGTTGAAGAGAAAGGAGTACAATATAAGAAACTCTCTCTCTCTCCATGTCACACAAATAAATCCAGACAAGACAACAGCAACAACAGCAACAACAACATCGTATCTACTACTCCTTCCCCCCCTGAAACACAAGGTTTTTGCCCTCCATTTAAAATGGAGTTGTTGTGAGAAGTGGAGTGTATTTCCACTCTCAATTATTGCTAACCCTCCCGCCTCCTCACACTTTTTATTCACTTCCTCCTCTCCCATCCAAATATACATCTACTTACACCCATGGTTACCGGGAAGGAAGGAAGGAAGAAGACGGGAAAAGTTAAACTAAAAAGTTCCCGATTCTGGGGCGTACAAGAAGGGAAAACAAGTAAACTACAATGTGTGAGGCGAGCGAAGTAGAAACTGATAAAACTTTAAGATTGTGTCTGACTCACTCTCCCTCTCTCTCTCTCCCAATAAGTATATGTATGTCCATACTGGGAATATTCAAGCATTTACATTAAGACTCCACGTCTCCCTTTTTTATCTAGTCTTTCAGGGTAGAAGCGAAAAATGCTGTAAGAAGATTTTCGAGGAGGAGTAGTAGTAGTCCCTTTTTAGAAAGCGAGAGTTTTCCCCTTTCTCGAAAGATTTCCCCCTTTTCGTTTTTCTTCACCTTGGTTTTTCTCCCAAAACGCGTTTCATTTTGTATGAGAAGGTTCGAGAGTTGTCGTTTGTGCTGTGCTATTTTTATCAGTTGTAAATTATTGGACAACCACATTGCCACTCTGGCTGGGAGACAAAAGAGGTTGGCTTCAGCACTGGCTTGGCATGTGTGAGGGAACCACTGGGAAACCCAAAAGTTGACTGCTTTGAGCTGCTTTAATCTTTTCCCTCTTCTGTCGGCCGAGAAGAGTGGTATGCTAAGACGGAGGATGGAGTAGGGAACAAGGGGAAAATGTTGTATGTGGTACACCAGTGACCCATTCCTTGTCACGACGGTGATTTCCATGGATAAAATCAAGAGAAGAAGAGGTGAATGAAACAAGACAAGTTTTTTTTTACTGACTTAGGACATCCTTTCCTCTCAAAAAAAAGAGTAGGAGCAGGGAAAAGCGTCTCCTCATAGAATATTCCGAGTGGTCACCCCGTGCCAAGCATGCACGTAATATGGCTTAAAACCAAGTTTTTTGTGAGGACACGCAGATTTTCGTATTCAAAGTTGGAGAAAATTTTGTTCAAATTAGACTCGCTTCTGCTGGGACATCACAAAATTTAAATGAGGGGCACGTGAGGTACAAAAGGGAAAAACGGGAAATTTTGTGCAAGAAGAGCGAGAGAAACTCCTTGTGTATGTGTACTTGGGGAAAGAAAGTTTTTCCAAGGGCTGAAAAACTTCACAAAGTCCGGAGACTTTGATTTCTTAACGTATTACGTCAATCACTTTTCCCTGGGCTATTCAATTCAATGGAAGAGGAGAAGGTGTAGCCATTGAGGCGAAGTTGACAATTTCAAGAGGATGCTGCTGCTACTCCTCTCTCTCTCTCTCTCCTTCTTGTGCTCGCCTCTCCAAGGGATTGACATGAGATGCAGCTTTTCTCCTTCTCCCGATGTTCCTCTCTCAGAGTATTTATGTTCAAATTAGTTTCACATAAGAGCCAACAAACAAGCCGGGAGGGTTTGTGTATTGGCCTTCATTAACCTGTCATGGGAAAGTGGAAGAAGGAAAGGGAGAAAGAGAGAGAGAGAGAGAGAGAGCGTGTGTGTGTGTGTGGGAGTTTGAAGGGAAAGGAGTGAGGAATTGGGAGCTTCCTATGCAAAGACTTTGAAAGGAAATAAGGTACCATTCATTTCACCTCTAGCGGGCAAGCTGCCTTCCCCTTCCCCCTTTACCTTACCACTTTCCCGTCTGACGTTCTTCTTGGTGAAATTATCGAATAAGTTTTGAGATCCCACAGGACACGGGGTAATTTGTTGCAATGGTGAACCAATTTCCGATAAATTTTAGCTCGAGGTGGGCTTCCCCTTAAAATCCACACAACTCTCCGCTACTTTATTCGCTATTAGTGAGGAGGAAAATGCTCTCGAGGTTTGCAGCCAATCACAACAGTTTTCCTTAGCAAACGTGATAGATTGCATGGGGGCAGCCGGCTAATGTGTTGGAGAAGTCGTTAAATCCCACTAATAGCAACGCGAGTCCAGGAAAAATAAAAAAGGATTTAGAGTAGTGGCCTGGAAAAAGAGCTCGACATAAATTCCTGTGACAATAAAACAAAATGTGCAAATTATTACGCACTGTGAAGTGCAGGATGGGCGTTAGAGTCGAAAAAAACAGGGGAAAAAATTGCCGATTGGGATCCTAAAGTTTGCTAATTATTATTATGGGGCAATACTAAAGCTAACTAAAGCATGTCGTCGTCAACAGATATATTATTGTCATATTGTAGTAATGCGTATTGCGAAGTACATGACTATATAATGCTAGTAGTAGTCTTGATGCAATGAATCTGGAAGAATGAAATTATTTCATTCTTTTCATGAAGCTCAGTAGGCACGTAACATGACAAACACGAAGTCGAAGTGGGCATAATATAGTTCTTCACGTTGATCTAATTTGTTGTTTACGTATGTACTTCCTGCACTTTATGACTTGAAAATTCTTGAGCAGAGTTTATGGCGATAATGACATCATGCTTACAAACTTGCAAACCAAGATGTTGTCGCTAGCTAACTGCTGTCAACTTCGCTCAAAAAACGTACGTTGTACCTAAGATTTAAGTAGTTGCTGGATTACGACCACCAACCAGGAATGTGCTAAACGTTTCCTAAACAAGTCTCAAGTGAGATGAAATAAGTAAATTAAGTTTCTTATGGTTCCTGTTGCCACCTCGGTAAAACATCCCAATATACAGTCGAGTCGGGACAAGAAACTGTACGAATGCCAGTTTAGATTCCATATAGATTTGAACGCTTGTCGAATATTTTCCTCGCTTTTTTTGTACAGAATTACAGATTGACAATAAACACATTATTATAAATCAGATTGGCTGGATCTCTTGTGATTTTGTGACATGTGCAGATCGAAAATAAGCATAGCAAACCTTTTTTTCTCCGATATTTTATGACCTGTTGTGGATGACTTTAGGAACGGAGGAAAGTTAATGCGACTGACAGTGTAAAGCAAAAGGTGGTGGAAATTGTTGTTGAAATTTTGTGTTCAGTGTCAAGAAATCTTTCGTTCACGCGCCATATAACTAACACTTGCACCTGGGTGGAGACTGGAAATTATTTCGAACATATTTTCAATTGGAGATTAGTTTACGAAAGTTGGAAAGCGTTTCAGGAGAAGGTAAGCGTAGTTGAGCATGTTTTAGATTTGTTTTAGTTATCAGTATTAGAGATTGAAATTTTTTTAATGTTTTTATTTCAGATGGGCGGGTGTATATCACGAATAATTGCTGCAATATTTGGGGAAAGAAGAAGGGAGCCAGAATTCCCAGATCGTTTCACTTTCCAAGACGAGGGTGAAAACGAAATTTGCAAATGCTGTAGTCGGGAGGAAGAGCACGAGGCCGCAGGTTGGCTGATTTTAACAGCAATAGACGAGTGGGACGATGACGGCATACCCAAGCGTGTCCAGGCCCGCTTACTTGGGGAACTGGTTTGGGAGGGGTTTGATTAAGTAAGTTGTTACTATCAAAAGCTTTTCAAAAATGAGTAAAATGGGAAGCAATAGTTATTTTATTTTCAATGTTACAGGTACTCACTTTGATTTTGATCCAGAAGTGAATTCAATTTCCAGTTTTAATGTTGAATCTGGTCGACCTTATTTGTTTATTGCTATTTGTAAGATTTTTTATTATCGTGTCGAGAAGCAGATTATTTTATTTTCTAATTATACGGATTAAAATTGAAATCTTGTAGATGTACACCTTCCGTGTAAAAATTTTGAAGTAACCTAACTTAATCAAATTTAGGAATTCTACATTTCATTATATTAGCATACTTTTTGTCGTGGGAGTAAGGAATCATCATGAAAAATGATTGTCGTCTTGTGATGTGAATCATACCAACCAGCACCAACCATCTAAACCTTCCTTTTGCATGATAGTCTATTTGGTGGAGGCGGGGGGAAACCTCCACTCCATTCCAGAATATTCATTTACTTGAAATCCAACAACAGTTTAAAAGTCTGATTTGCATTTTGGGTGTATAGGTGTTTTCCCTATTCAGAGAAATCCTTTCATTTTTGTATAACTCAGGCTGTGCTGGAATCAAGGAAACTCCATGAGGAGCACATGGTTGTTTCACGTCGGAGTGCGGAGCCCTTGCAAAAAGCTGGCAAATCATATGTACACACCATCGTCATTACCACCCCACCACACCGATCACTCGAGCAGTCTTTGAGAGGGAGAGACTGCTGAAGAGGGAAAGGCACAGAAAGGATTTGAATGTCAAACGATTTCCTCCATCACTCCACACTCCACTCCCATTCCACCTTATATCTGTATATATAGGAGGGAGGGAGGGAGCATTATTAGAGAGAAAACTCGCCGTGAAAGAGCAATGACAATGACAATGATGATGACGGTTCTCTGCCGAACATCTAAATGCTAGCAGGTCTCATTCTCACCACGTAATCTCAGTAGGAATCCTTCCTTCCGGAACAAAAAAGGAATATCACAGAAAATTTTCGTCCGAAGAGAGAAAAGCCAGTGAGGAGTAACGAGCAGCTTCGATTTCGCTCCTCCATTAGTCTACACTTGACATGAAAAAGAGATCCAACTGAGAGTATATAGCCAAAAGAACAAGTACAACTCTACCGAAAACCTATGGTATACTCGTATGAGGTATATACACATTCCCATGCATATTATCCACCAGGTTATTGTATCCTGTGTAACTTGCAGAGTGCAACTTATAGTCCCCGGTTCACTAGCAACTAGATGCCATACAACAACTACTAAACCCGACATACCAACGCTTATAATATCATGCATCCACCAAAAGAGAAAAGTGTGCTTAAAAGAGACAGCGGCAGAAGTAGTAGTAGTAGTAGTAGTAGTTCCCTCAAGCTTTGGCATTTCGAAAATTCATTGATGTAACAAAGTGGAAATATTGGAATGAATGTGCAAATGTAGAGAATTATACCAGGCTAAATAATGTCAGAAAACTAGGTTCCTCTCTGCAACCAACAGCAGCAGTTATATATTCCTACTAACAATTGTATACTACTACTACTAGTACTATTACTACTCCTCGCCGTTTTCATGTTGTAACGACGTCCCCTCTCCGTACGTGATTCTTTTCAAGTAGGTCTGCTGGTGTCGCAATGGCAAAAAATGTCTGTGTGCACTTCTACTTCCACTACTACTACCACCACCATATGATATGTTCTGCTCTTGAATGTGTGCTATATTATTCTCAGCTTAGAAGATCCCTTTTTAACTATACGCCATATATACTAATGGAGACCCATCTTCTGGGTTATTATAACCATGGAAAAATAGAGAGCCCTGTGTGTACCATGGTTACACAGCGAGAAAAAATTCGGGGCAAAAACGAACGATTTGTGTGTGTGTGTGTGTGTGTGTGCAGGCAGAGAAAGAGAAACGGGGATGGAGACTGAGGAGAAAATATTGAATGGTGGAGGAAATATATATGAGAGCCCTCCTCCACAAGAAAGAGAAAAAAAGGAGAGTATATACACGGAGAGAGCAGCAGTCATATCGTCATCGTCGTCGTCGTCGTCGTTCTACCCAGCCCACAAAGAGCTCACGCAAAAAGCAATTACCATTAAATTGAATGACAGCAATTATTCAGCTACTACTTTTCTGCCGCACCTCGGAAAAGAAAACAATGGAGACGACCTTATTTTCTGGTAATAGGCGGCTATAAGAGGACACACACAAGAGGGGAGGGATGGTATAGATAGATAGATAGCTCGATAGATGGATATAAGAGGGAAGGCAACTTTTCTATTTATCTATTCTTCGTCTTCTTCTCTCCAATTCCGCGGGATGAGAATGACTGTCGCCTCATTGCTTTCCCTACACTTCACAGATTTTCCCTGGTCTCTGTAATTGTTAGCATTCATGATGCGATATGAAATTATTTCTGTGATAGGTGTATGGTGATGTGATGGCGTTCACTATAGATAAGCTTTTCGCAAAAAAAAAGAAGAAGAAGGAATCTGCGAGGGCATATGCCATATGCTGATATAATCTTGGGAAAAGCAATTTGGAGGAATTATGAAGAGCAAAAAAAAAAGTTAAAAGGTTAAATTTCCATTTGTCTGGTTGTGCTCTCCGTACACAGGCAAGAAGACAAGTAAGTCTCTTCTACTGACTGACGATGAGAACTGCAATGCAGGCAGCGAGTTTGTCGGTTTGAAATAATTGTGATAAAAAAATGTAAATGGAAATGTAGTGTTTTTTACATGGCCAATATGCATGGGGAAACTGACTAAAACCCTCTCTGTTGACTCCTTTTCTTCTTCTTCCAGTCAATAATAATACAGCTAAACAAGATAAGCTTTGACTACTACTTGCAAAAAAAATACATAATATATACTACACTGACATCATTATCACAGCCCTTAGGCCAGTTCTCGGCAAGTTTACTGTTGTCTGAGCTGCTTCCCGTTTTTCCCCACTACAAAAACTTGTCCTGCTCTTGAAGCTCATAAAGTCTGGGAGATATGGGCAATGTGGTCTCGCGTACATTTTACTTTGTTTCATAACTCTGGGCTTTATCTTCATTCGAGTTGTTGTGTGCTGTTGTGTGAGTGTGTGTCAAGTCAGTAGTCAGTATGCAACAGTGCAAAAAAAAGAGAATTCCTTGAGTGAAATCAATACTTTGAAACCGCAAGTATTACATATATACGTACTATTGTGTGCAAACCCCCTCTTTTTTATCTTTGATGGAGTGTTTATAACAATGGAGCATATACGTTTGCGATGAGTCAGCAGCCCACTTTCTACAATTTTAGAATGAAAAAGAATTTTTTTTAGTTCCAACAAAACCCTCGCAAAAAAACATATATATATATACACTCCAATACTACTACTCCTCGTCGTCATGTTGGCTTTTGTTCACTGATTTGAGTTGCACCCGGAGAGAGTTTTATGTACACAACAACAACCACATACTCGCACTCGTATGTAACTCGAATGGTTGTTGACGGCGTGGTGAAAGCATGATGCGAATTCCGGATTATTTAACGTGAGCTGCTCTGCTGCTCGTCGCGGTGCAAGGATGTGCATGTGAAACATGAGAAAATCTCGCTATTAGCCAGCTTTATGTTGAGTTGAAAGTCAAAAGAGAAAAAGGGATACGTCAAGCTAACATTATCTATAAAAAAAAGTAGCATGCATAATAATGCCAATACGCCATGTGCCGGTGCGGTGGTGGAAACGGGGTCTAACAAAAAATGTCCGTTTTTTTCATGGTATCCTAATAATATCTCTTGTTAGGATACGACGAGTAGACAGACCCCTTTGCTTAACAAAACACATGAATATCCCAACTTTTTTTTATATCTGGATGTACTCCTTTCTCTCTCTCTCTCTCTCTCTCTCTCTCTCTCTCTCTCTCTCTCTCTCTCTCGCCATATGCGAAAACTCTGGTTTCTGGTCTAATCGCAACGTTCGTGCAGAAACGAGCCCAGATAAGTTTCCATTATCGTACGGTGGTGGTAGTGGTGATGGTGGAGTGTTCGTCGTTGAATAGAGAGCATTGTTGTAGTGGCCTTTTTTTCCACTAACCACATGTGCACATTATCATACTGTATCCATAGAGGATGTCGGCCCGACGACTACCGTTGTTATGAGTACCACGTTTTCGCCAAACAGTTTTCTATACTGTCATCGACCCTGCATCATGCACTCCATGATATGCAGTGTTGACTGGGAATTGGATCACAAGATGGGGAAAACAGAGGGCTTTAGTGTGATACGAGCCTGTTTATTGCCATTCCCATTTTTCTCGCTTATGGTTGCTCTCCTCGCCCCTATAGGGACTATTAAAAGATGGGCACTAGCCGTTTAAAATATTTTTTCTCTGGGAGATGTTTCTGGGTCATCGACTCTCCCATAAAAGATATGAAAAACAGTTGAGATAAGAGCGCGAGGCCCCTTTCTGCGCTGCCGTTGAAGCCAACCGCCGTTTAAATGGGGATATGGATGATGATCAAGTCAACCAACTGGTTGTAAATACTCTCGTTATCGTCATCCTCTTGCTGCTGCTCCTCGCCGTCCGGCGTCCCCAGAAATCTGTGGGATGGAGCTTGCAATTCCAATTCCGAAACAAAGATAACTTTTGATTGTTTTAGGATTTGCATTGTTGTGTCGATGGTAGTATGTATGCTGCGGTGGGACGCGAGGACTCAATGTTATTATTAACCTGGTGAAATCTTGACACGCCCAAAGTACACACCCAGGTTATTAGTGTATTCATAAAAGGACGGGATTTCAAAGTGGTTGAAAAGTGAAGGGAACCCACTTTGTGAGGTATATGTAGCATGCAAAAGTAATCATGGATGCAGACCCACACAAGTACCACTGCAGGGGAATGTCTATACGGAGCATATCTACGTGTATACATAGCTTGTTATTATTATATATAGTTCTGGTAAAAGTGAGCCACTTAAATTCACCAAGGCCCTCTCGCTCTATATGTATAGTATGTAGGTAGTTAGGAATGTACAAAAGTTGCATCACACGAGGCATAAGAGACCAGAGAGAGCTTTGTTATATAACTTTCCTCTCCGGTCTGCATAATAATGATATGCTGATGGTTTAGAAACAGGCTGGGCTGTTTAGCTACGCTGAGCACGCAGTTAAAAAGCTATATAAAAAGACTAGTCACTCGCGCTCTCCGTCCCGGTCCTCTTTTTCACTCGCTCAAAGAGAGCCACGCTGACTCACAGAAAGAAACGGCACCCTTTCCCACCCAGACTTTGCTCTCCCGGCGAAAGCAAGCCCTATTGCTAGCGACATATATTATTTGCAATGTAATGGGAAAATGGTTTTTTTTCCTCTTCTTCCCGGCTCTGGCTGGCTCCTCTCCTCTCAACCGTTTTCTTGATTCATGAAGACTTTCCAAAAGATAAATATACTCGGTCAGCCCAACAATTGATATATTCTGCATAATAGAGGCATAATGTGGTGCATTTCTGGAGAAAATGGGGGTACAAAACAAAATCCCGGATGTATACATTATGTATATCCTTGAGCCACGAGTCGGAGTCGTCGTGTCGTCGTGGTGTGTTCTGGAGAAAGCAGGCTTATGATAAATGCACACATGTTTATTATGCAACCTCGAAGAAAATTTATTTAAAAAAAAATGTTTTGGGAAATATAGCACGTCGTCGTATACGTTGGTGGAACGGACGTCGAAGTGAAAAACTCAATTTTGAGTCAGGGGCTGCTAATAATAGCGATGAGGTTCGTGGAATGATTTGGAATTGTTAAAAAAGAGAAAGTGAAAGTCGAAGGAAGGGGGCATGATTTGCTTACCTTGCTTGACTGGGAAGGGTACTGAGGGTACTATTTGAGTCAGCTGTTTCCGTTTGAAGATTGTCACTCTGGAAGAGCTTTTTGGCGGTCGCCAATGCTGTGCCCATTGGCAAGGGAGATTTTGGCTGATATGGTGAAGACATGAGATACTCTGTAAGACAAAAAATGAGACACACAAATTTTTATTTGGAGTGGACATTCAAGTTTGTAATGATATTATATAAAAGGAATCTTGTCTCATGAATGATGAGCAGGATTCTCTTTTAAGTAGCTTTCATAATGTCTGTTGTATGCCGTTTGATGACCTTGACAAAGTCACGTAATGCATAGCATCCAATCCCGTTTACAATTTATGAAGGAGCATTTTATTTTATTTTTTTTTGCATTATTTGCAGAGCTGCAGTTCCAAATGTGGCGGATCTGATTGCATGATAGAAGGCAGTTTGCACCTAATATTCTTCGTAGTAAGCAAACATCATATTATTCAAGTACCCTTTTTTGGAAGAACAAATTGAAAGAAGAAAGACGTCCAGTGACACATGTACACTGAAAAAAATCGTAGAAGAAGGAAGTGCTGGCTGCAATTCCTTAAAGAATTACGGCGAAGCGACGAACCAGAAGACGACGAGTGCTTTCTACACAAAAGCCACTTCGCTCCTTGCCTTGTATTTTTCCATGATATGTCGCGTGGATGTTTATGAGCTTCCTTTAAAAGCGGCGTCTCGGAGCGGAGACACTGAAAGACAAACTTTCCTCCCGAAAGCGCTCTATTTCAGGAGGAGGAAGCGAGGAAAGATGAGGTTATATCCTCAAACCCGGACCAGAATAAAATGGGAGAAAATGCATTTCCAGAAATGAAAGGAACACCCATACTTCAAATAATACAAATAGGACGGCCGGAAAATTGCAGTATGAAAACGAGAAAGCGGTAAAAAAAAGAATGTAGTAGGCTCAATATTACCCTTCCGTATAGCGCCAGAAAAACCTGAGATTGCGTTGTGTGTGACCATATGAATATTATGACTAGTTGACTGGGAGTAGTGTACAAAAAGGAAAATATATGTATTTCCATAAAACGTCTACCATATTTTCAGAAACTCTTAAACCTACAGAAACTTGTCATGCGGAGAAGGTAGGGCTATATTAAACTATAGGCTATTTAAAAAAGGCAATATCTCCATTTGGAAAGCTCATATATGCGTTTTCAACTGACTCCTGGAAAAAAATAAATTTCCTGTCATCTCAACTCCTCGGAATGAGTGTACACGAGAGAAATAAATGCGGGAGTAGTGGTTATACGGTCTTGTGCGGCTATAAGAAAAACTACTTTCGCGTTTTTTTGGTAAAAGCTAATTTTTTTTACAAGCTCCAGGTTCTTACACTCAAAAGCACCACTGACCACTAAACATTTATTTTTTTTGCGGATGATGGACTGAGAAAAATTGGGCCTTCGCGTTTTGTATTGGACTCGCACACTCTCGTCCGTGGAGTGAACACTCTGAAGCGGTGAGACCACTTTGATTTTTCCCTTGATTTATCTCTACTTATCCCTGTCGGGCACAGCTATTGCGGAATTATGGAAGCAACATGTTTTGTCAATGGTTTATGTCCGTCTTTTCACTGAACACACAGGGAGAAACGGACTTAGCTGTAACTAGGCTGACTCCCTAGTCCCTATATACTTCTTCATGAATGCTGAGATTCGCCGCGCGGCGCCGATGTCACTGTCATATTTTGTAGGTCCACTATTTTCATTGGTTTCGTTCGTGAGTATAAATTTGTTACCCCTTTTAATATATTAGTCGAGTTGACAAACAAATTACTTTCTCAGAACGTTTCCTCCTGCTCCGTCTCATGTATCACCGTCAAATTATCCCAGGCTTTTGGATTCTCTCAATAGTTTCTCCGAAATAATAAGGTGATGGCGTAGCAAAACGAATGTGAATATGTCACCAACTCCAATCAAGGTGGGCACATGAACGACATGCACATTAGCATATGAATGGCATCAACAAAACTTATCGGAAATGGGAGACAAATTTTTTTTTCTGGAAAAATCCGGAAGACTCCCTACCTCGCACAAGTCAGTTACAGGCTTAGTACAACCATCAACAACACAGAACAGGTACCTACCTACATTTCTGACTTTGCAAGCTGTACACTGACTGACGATGAGTAATGCATTCGCATTCACGTGAAATGGACAGGTACACACATGTCATCAATGTATAATATGTTCCTACATAACACACAAGTAACACAAAATGGAAATCTGTGTCTCGCCATCGCTAGTATATGTACTGCTTGGATGCGCATTGATACTTTCGCCGAAACCCCAGAATGATATCGCTCAAAACCTTGAAATGGCTTTTACTTTGGTTGTGTCGTCGTCGTCAGATGACATGTCATCCAAGGAAAATGTAATAGTTCACTTTTCTCCTTGTCTCATCTCACGCGACCAGTGAGTAAGCAGCAGACGATGAGGAAACGGAGAGAATATGTATCAGTGTCATACATAACATGAAAGATTAATCAGGAGGAACCCTTGCATATTAAACGGAGTCTGAGTGATGCATTAGGGGTCTGCTACCAGGAAGGTGGGAAGAAGATGGGAAAAAACTGAATGGGATTTTGGATCCCAAAGTGTGTAATATCAGATGCATTCTGTCTACTTTCCAAGGTCTTTTCTCGCCAACAAAATATTCGGATTTTTTTTCTCTCGTCGGAACAAACTTATTCACTCCAAGTTTGTTTCATATTATGTAATCATTTTTTACTCTGTACGGAGAAAAATGCATGGAAAAAAAATAATGCGTGCATATGAATCACAGTTTATTTCACTTTTCTCCTGATTTCCAGCTTGACAGTGCCTTGGGTTAGATCAGGCCGTCGGTGTGAATCTGCAAAAAGGAGGTAGAGGTAGCTCCCCCAGAAAAGGATATATTGAACGTGACACAGGAAACCCATACAGATTTTCAACATTTTATACGTGTACGCATCTCCATACCCACTCCGTCCGTACACACACGTGCGTTCATGTTGTCTAGTAAAATATATCCAAAAGTGATGGTGCAACGGAGGAGACATGAGTCTCTTCTCATTTTTTGTTTCGTGGACTTTCCCTTGCAACCACGACGTCGAGATTTTTGTCATCGGTGTCGTCATATGCTTTCCGAAAAAGTCGTTCCACCTTTCTCTCAAATTCCTTGCCACTGTTAAGGTACAAAAGGGAAATCAGCTAGTTTTTGTGTATATGATAAATGACGTTTCTTTTGACTTACTCGCATAAATTTTGGATTTAGATGGAACAGGTAAAAAAGGAGAGGAAAAATGGGGAGGTTATTTTAGCAGTTAAAGTGGGAGGGAGGAAAAAAAGTGAGAGTAAGAAAAGTAGAGAAATCAACTTCTCCTTTTTTACATTCTATAAGAGGATTCAACTTGATGATGCATGAGTCAACCCTTCAACCAGCCCAGTCCACTTATTTCTTTTTCCTTATACACATCTCTATTAAAGTATCCTCGGGAAAAAACTATAATAATAATGTATGAGCAAGTGCGAGAAATGGAGGGAAGTAGCAAAAAGAACGACTTTTTTTCTCTCCAGGAGATGATACTCTATCAGACTGAAAGCGTATTCCCATAAGTGAACCCTGCAAAAAAATGTACTTGTACATGCCCGAATGAAACTGCGTATGATCCCTTTACATCATTATGTGTACAAAATAGGGGAACTTTGAGGGCGTAAATGTGGAATTTTTAGTGAGCAGCTTGAAGTCGGGAAAATGGTTGCCAGAAATAATCAATCCCACCACGTAATGAGCCTATAAGGGATTCACAACTTTTTCCTCTGTTTCTATTCTATTACTTGCTGGAAAAGTATAAAAAAGGTCAATAGCTCTCTCTTTTATTCGACACTTTTCTCTCCTCTCTCTCTCTCTCTCTTCACAATTCCGTACTTTACTCTCTTTTGCATAAAAACCACTTATTATGATAATAAGAAGGAGGAAAAAAGGAGAAAAAGTGTTGAAGAGGAGGAGGAAGAACCTAGAAAGTTTCACTTGAGTTGAAAAAACCCAATGAATTTGAGATACGGCTTATATATCAACATAATACATACTTTGATCCAGGCAGATAAGCCATTTCCAAACAAATAATCAGAAAGTCTCGTGAAACTGGCGGAATCTATAGTTATTATATTGAGCACATACATATAATAATAAGTGTGCATGTTCATGATGTGAATATAATGGAAACACTCTTGTCCATACTTGAACACACCACACACCACGTGTAAAGTAGGCAGAATTGGGATACGACGAAGAAGAAAGTTAAAAAGAAGAAAAAATATAAAATTACACGCTCATTCAGCTCTCGCTCGGCGAACAAGGAAGCAGGCTACCATACCAACCAATACACCGAGGATTTCGGAAAGGCCCTGGGAAAAATTGTGTGTTGTTAGCCCACATATTATAATAATATGTTACCCGTATACAAGTTTGCAGCGTGGGTGGAACATTCTTTCGTCCATGAAGTTACTTTTTAGAGAGGGGAAAATATCTGATTGCTCATTGTGATCAGGAAAATGCTATAAAGGGATTTTCAGACACGGGATTTTATTGTAGACTCCTTGGCATGTTGCCTCCATCCAAGTTTTCATACCTCAAATCATATGAAGATGATGGAGATTACTCAATTTATGCTACCTAAAACCCTAGAAACATTATTTGTAATGCTGCGTGGAAAAGTTTAGATAAGGAAATGGGGATAGTCGTAACAGTTCCGGGAATGAAAGGAGAAACTTTCAGTGTAAATCTCGATTTTCTGGAAATTTTTTCTACTTTTTGGGGGAAAAATATCGTCAATCTTGTGGAGTGGCGCAATGGGCCAGTGTGGTATTTTCTCTCCGTTGGATTGCAAAATGTCCCTTTCAATTAGCACACTAGCTCAACTTTTCACTACTTTATTCGGGGGAAATGTGTGGGAATGGAGGTGGAATTACTCGCATGCGAAATAATAAGCCGGCTAAAGAACAACAAAGGTTGGATTACACTAGATACTCAATAGGAGGTACGCCACTACTGTCACAGACTCACTCCCTCAGTTAGTCGGCGTCATCAGCCAAATACTTTGGATCAAACATCCTATCATCATATCATTTTCTCCCAGGCTTACTGTCAAATCTGATGTGTTCCTTCAGATGAATGGGAATTATGGCCGTGTAATTTCTTTTGATGGTGGGACATGCTGGCGCCGCCCTTGTGATCACTGCGTATAATCACGTAAGCTGCACGAGTTGGGTGTTTACGAAATTCGATGTGGAACCCACAACTGACAACCTTACACACAATTCTTTGCACCTGTGCGATTCAAAGGAACACGGCTGTACTAATAAAGTACTAAAATGTCTACTTATTTTAATGAATCCCTGAGAAGAAGCAGAAAAAATAGAAGTAGTAGAGGTCTATGCGGAGTCTGCCTATGGAAAAGGCTTCTTTTAATATTTCTCATAGTATGAAATGCAAAGTTTGACGTGCGGCTTTCCCTTTTCATAATATGGATTCTATGGAAATGTGAAGCGACAAAGGGAAGCTTGACTTAGTTTTACAATGCATCAGGTGAATGTGTACCTATGTGCCTTGCTTTCCTGATTACCATTCAATCATCACAAAGCGAACAATGAAATATTACCTGGGAATCACATGCTCCCTCGCCCCATGACTAACCGCCTTGAATGAAGCGAATACAGGATGTGTGTCTATGGAGACACTAAAGTAAGTACGAGTTCTGTGAATGCAGAGCATTATTATTCAGAGTTTCAATGCGAGAATTTGTATGGCCTCTTGTAAAGATTCGATTCTCGCGATGATGGATGTTTCATAGAGTCATCTACACTTTGAGCTTGGTTCCTTTTTCCAATTTCATTTACTTGATTACGATTACGCAAATACGCGGAAGGGCATGGAGATGGAATTGGAAATGGGAAACAAAATCTCGTCTCTTATTCCATCCCCTCCCTTTCCCCATCATCATCATCATCATCATCATCTCGTTTAGTTCGTCTTAGTGGAAAAATATGTACACTCTTGGGAGTGGAGGAGGATGCCATTGCAAAGAGTGGATTTCATGTTGTCCTATATGAATTTAAACTTTGGACGGCTTCCTGTCATACTTTTTTTTGTAAAGTTGGACCCCTCCTCTCCCTCCACACATCAATGAAGATGCTTGAAGATTTGAAGATGATATATTTTAGCCTGACGCGAGAATACTGATGATTAGATTTGCCGAACTTATACCCGTGATGACTTTTACCTAGTCAAGAGTTCTCATGACGACCAAGGGAAAGACTACTCCCTCGAGATTGTGTGGATTTATCTAATAATCTAAGGACGACATAATGAGTAATAATATTCATTGAAGTATTCATTTTGATGGGTGATGAGTCTTAAGGAGCTGGTTGAGACTGAATAAATTATATCTCTTCCCTGATCTTAATAATAATAATGTAGCAAACTTTAGAACCACATGCATTTTGCTAGTGTTCCTTTCGGAAGCTAAAAGTTTCCTACGACGTTCACCTTTGCCACGCACTCCAAGCCTCACTCACTACCCGCTGATACCGGTAATCCTCCGATGCGATGGATTACCTATCATCAAAACAGTCTCAATATTTCCTTTTGACACATCATATTTGTGTTAAAATAATTCCTCTCGTCATCCCTGTATTCCTCCATTTTCGTGCGTTTTTATTAATTAATTAATTAAAATTGATTGCCAATCCAAATGCAGCAAGATTTAGTGGATGGAAGCCGAGTGCCGTGCCGATGCATGCATAATATTATGCATATGAATGATGCATATTGGCTGCCCATGAATGACAAAGAAAAACATCAACAAAAGGACGCTTGTTGGTTAGCACATTATCCGGATAAAATTTCTACTCAAATTTGCATATTATATTTGATCTTTCGACTTTGGGATTATTGATGATGATGATGATGATAATGATGATGATGATGTTTGTCTCATAAGTAAGGGGCCACAGCACAATTCCCTCATATATGCCAAAGTAGAATAGGTTTGTACACAACCAAGTCTGAAGTCTTGTCGTGTGGAATGGAAGGCATCAAAATCCGTCCCGACCAGAGAGAGTGTGACCAAAAAGTGTTCCTAAGGATGAACGGCAGCTAGTTGGGTAGTACTTTATCCGGATAGAATGTCGATACAAAACAATCATGCGACAACCAATCGATGCGGTGCGGTGGTGAAACAACGAAACAAAGGCCTACTAGTGGCTTACATGACATGCATGTCTCATCCTCCTCCTCTCCATTTCCATACATGCATAATACCGGCTAATTGCCGAACGAAATGCCGATGCGATATTAAATATACTATTACCGGCCAAGACCAACGCAGCTGTCAGCTGTTAGTTTGTATTTGTATACAAAAAGAATGAGCCAAAGGGAATAATATGGTATAATAATATTAATTACTAATTACCTAGTTTTTTTTATACTATTGACATATATTGCCAAGTGCTATTACTATTTATGCCGATTTGCCGATGGACATTTTGGAGCAGGTGCTTATAACTTCACGCATATGAGGAGCAAGCCTAGCTTGTCCTAGCAAAAATGTGACGGTGGGTAGACTGGGTAGACGTTGACAGTGGAAGGTTAATAAATTTTAGCAGGTTGGAATAAAAATAGGAAGAAATAGTCAAAATAAGGGTCGATGAAAAACCAGGGTGAACGCGTTGTTATTACTATAGTAGATTTTGATGTTATTTCCCCCGTTTCCTTCATCCCACATAATCCCAGTGTAATTCCAATCCAAGCATGTAAAACTGAGGTCACTTGTGTTGTTACTACTAACTTTCTTGTTGTGCAAAACCGGATGAAACAACTGTAGTGTGGGTATTTATCTATTTTTTGTGTGGTTACAGATTAAACAGAAACAGAAGCATGTCGAACGAACGACGCTCATCTATATTGTGGATTTCAATGACTCCATTCCGTTTATTTCCGTACTCAAGGGGGTTAAAGGAGTTGTGGGTTGTAAGACAATAAACACAACAAGATTATTTGTTTTTTGTATTGTTGATTGTTTTGTTTTGAATTTCGACATTAATATGTATGTTTGCATTGCTACTGCTATACTACATTACATATATATGGTATCCCTCTTTGCCATATAGATCCTTCCCACATCCAACGGTTTTTTGATGTGGTGTTTTAAAGCCGCTCAACAATTTTCCACGGGAATGACATGGACTTTTGAATACAAGTTTTGTCGGACGGAGGAGTCTCATGTTGATCAAAAAGCCAGATGGAAACATTTAGTTGGAGATCGCCAAGTTCTCAATTGCCATTCGCCAGGCCAGAAACAGAATGATCTAAGGAATATATATATATATATATACGTATACAATGCCACCCACGGAAGGACCCACTGCTCAACCGAACCAGTTCAATAACCGTCTTACAAAACTGATCCTTGTTGATCCTTTCCCTGCTCGGAGTTTTCGAGTGGTCTTTTGGTCACGAATGTGTACTCATCAGTACTCACTTGCTCAAGAGGAGGCGACTTAAATTTCAAGTATCAAGTAGGATGCCTTGTTACGGAGGAGGAAGAAGCAAAAAGTTGATGCTGATGGAGAATTATATTCATAGTTTTACTCATGTCTTCTTGTTGCTATATTCCACATTGTCAAATGGAAGAATGAAGAAGAGTCATGTCTGGAATTAGGAGATATTGCCTATTTTGACCAATTGGAGTGTCGCTTGTTTCCACACACACATACACACACGCGCTTCTCATAGTTCTCATCCTTTCCCTCAAAAGCTTCTTCTTTGTAACAAAAAATACAAACTGAGATCTGGAAATAACTCTTATCGGGTCGAGTACGGCCTTCTGTCAGTACGTGGGTGTGCGCGTTGTTGTCCCCCCAGTCAGAAACTGGAAAACGTAGAAAGCAATTTCGGAAGTCTTAACATACTCATCCAGGACATTACACTTGTACTGAAAATGTGGCTAAAGCGCCCTTCGAGGAATACTTAAATTCTCAATAAAAACAAAATCAAAGTTTTCCAAGTAAAATCCAGTAAATACAATGATCTACTGTGTATACATATATTTATATCTCTCATCCTACAAGATTAGTTAAAGTTACGCTCTTCGTTTTCGTTTTCAGATCATCAGAGGGAAATACTAAATAGAAGGATAATACGAATTTCACTTTAAGCTGGAATTTTACAATAAACGTAAAAGTAAGCTTGTTGGCTTCTGATGCCAGCCCTTTGGATTGCCACTTGGAGAAACTGGAAACCGGAGAGGACTATAATATACATATAAAGCTCACTTTTCGTGTGGGAAGCTACAACACAAACCGAAGGGGAAAGCTATAGAACGAGTTTGCTTTTATTCCGAGAATAAAATAGACATAATTTGGAGATACAACCTGTCTTAAGTATATTATTCCTTTAATCCTCCCATTGATATTCTGAAATGACGATATACCGATTTGTCTTCTTGATAGTAACCAACAAAATACAAACAGAATATACATATAATTTATAATACTTGTAATTGTACAGCCAAAAATCTAGATATATGAATTCATGGAGACATTGTAATGTAAATACCATGTTGAAATGGAGCAAACATGAATGATCTTTCTTGAGCTTGAAGAGGGTATACAATTACTGTAAAACCAGCTCTAATGTTACACTTTCCTATAGACAGTGTCTACACACCCGAATTTGAATGTTTTAAAAGCAAGTCAGCCGAGGGTTTATATATTTATGTAGTTTAGCAGAGCAAGAGTCACAAGAAGGACACAAAACTCTCGCAAACAGAGAGTTGGAGAAAGTGAAAGGATTTTCGTCCAGCCAGCCTCGATTAGTACAAATGTAGAAACAAGTTTCATTTCAGAACAAAAGGGCGAGCAATATGTAATAGTTGCGAAAAGAGCTTTCCTTCATTTACTTTTAAAGTAGTAGTCGTACGTGAAAAATTGGGAGGGTGTTTGCAAAAAGTAGGAGAAAGTTCATGGAGAGGAGGCATCGCGGTGAAGAAGAATGCATGAAACAACGACGATCCGTGAAACGCCCATTTCCCAGGATCCATACATCCATCCCTTCTTATTTCCTCATTCCAGATTTTCTCTTTAATACCATCTTCTTGGAGAGGAGGAATACCAACAAACTTGAAGGAATGACTTAAGTTGTCCCAAAACTAATTTGAATCCCTTGAGAAGCAGACCAAGAGTCACTTCACTTGTGTAATAGTATTAGTAATACTTAAACACACTGTGTACTAGTTGCCAACGGGTTTGTCTCCTCCTAATACCACTTTCCCTCAAACTAATTGCAATCACTAAGAATTAATTTCGATATATGACTAGTCTCCCAACAAATCCCACGTATTCCCAAGTATGTAGTAAAATAAAGTTTTAAATGTTGTTTGATGACTTATCTCACGACGAGCAACGTGTACTCCTCCTGAATAATAATAATAACTCTAGGTGGACATGCACGCAACTTTCTCTTTCGTCACTGATCAAATAAGTAAGTATATTCGTTAAATTTCGTTACCAAAGCTCCACTTGACATATTTAGCAGCCTTTTCCCATTAAACATAATATCAATCAATCACGTCAACCCATGTCATTCTTGTATATTTTCGAAGAAAGTGCATTTTATTTGTATTGATTGAGTTGAAAAGAAGAGCAGGCAAAAACTCGAAATGGCATTCCTTCATTGTATAATTAATTTCTCTCCAGCTATTAATACAAAGCTATAAAATCAACAAAAAATTTGGAGCTGCAGAATTCTCAGACCTGTGACTTAATACTCATCATGTGGGTTCATATTATATGATTCATCATCACCGAATCCCACAGCTCTAGCTCCTCTCTGACCCGAGGAGGAATCGAACTCGCACAACTTACAAGTACGAGCCCTCCTCCACCTCCAAGTCACCACCGGAGCCGTCCACCAGACCATTGTCATAAATATCTTATTTGAGATTGACAGCTCTTCTTCAACATTAATGTTGTAATCATCATCATCTCATCATCCTCATCATCTCATCATCCTCATCATCATCTCATCATCCTCATCATCTCATCATCCTCATCATCATCTCATCATCCTCATCATCATTCCCGTTGAACAATTTTTTCCTTATTTTTGGAATCTAAGATGTTAGCTGAAAATGAGTTATGCTCCCGTCTCTCCCAATGCAAAAAAAAATCAGAAAATAGTATTGCTCCATAGCGGTCCCTTTGAGGATACTTGGAGCATGTGTGTGGAGTGTGGAGTGAAGTGAAGTGACAGTGGCGGCGGCAAAAGTCCAACCAACACCACTTTTTCTACATACCTATACACTAACTACATCATATTATACTCCATCCATCCTCCAACCCTCCAAGTTATTCTGGGAGTACTTGATATTATGATGACTATGTACATAAAAGTAACACATACATACATAGGTACTTCCATAAAAGAGTGGAAAAGTGCTTCGCAAGACATCGCATCGCGTTGCACAAAAAATTTGCATTGGATTTGCATTTACGTACATTGAGCAATGGAAAATGGAATGTATATTCCTTATAGGTATATCAACTGCTCTTATATGACTTTGATATGAGTGTTGCTCGCATATAGGCAGCCAAGAAGAGAGCATTCAGAGCAGAAGAGAAGAGAGAGAAAGAGAGAGCAGGTAGTAGCTACTAGTATTAGGTAGCCGTCCTTCCTCGTCGTATGTGATGTGATGATGATGATGATGATGATGATGTGATAGAAATGAGTGTGTTTAGTTAGGATGAGTTAAAAGAATGGGATTTCCACACATTATGTTTTTGGTCATATAATATATAGATTTTTGCTATTGATACTGAACCCGAGCCTGATGTGTAAGATATACAAAAAAGGAAGAAGAAGAAGGCAGGCTTCTCAGGAGGTAACCTAACCTACCGTATTTTTTATTAACCCTAAAAATAAAACCAATCAGTTTCAAAACGAAGGTTAAAAGGTCAAAAAGGTAGTCGGTTCAGTGGTTAGTGTGTAGTTTGTAGTTAGCTCGTTATACATTTTTAACTCGCATTTTAATTTCGAAATTTAGATTAGCACCTGCAAATTGCAATTAGTGTTATCTTCAAAATACGTATATGACAACTACTACTTTAAAATTACATTATTATTTCGGTCGGGTATCACTAACGCTGAACGCTACCTCAAATCTCCGAATTTTTTGTTTTATATTTTCAGTAGTAGTAAAACCGGGACGGACCAACCACCAAGGACGTCTGAGACTGTGAAATAACTCTCGAACAATTCATCCGAACACCAGCCAGTCAAGTCAAATTTTAAGAAAAATTCGAGTCTTCAGATCTGCCTAGAATCATCAGATAGAGTGGTGCAAAAAATGTCGTCTAATCGCTTCGGAGTTTTGGGATCTGTTGAAAACAGCGACGGCGAAGAGGAAGAGGACTTGTCATCTCTTCCATCGAAGACTCCAAGTCAGTCCCCCCATGCCAATGTGTCTTTCAAAACATTGCATTCACCCGTTAAAGGGATCAGTGGTGCATCCACACCCTTGGCGGCGTTCAGTCCAGGAGGCACTCCAAGCCTTGGATTGATATCAGGAGGCTCTCCTTCCAAATCCCAGGGAATCGGATTGAATCCACATTTTGTGCAAGGTGACGCCGCCGCCCCACCTACTACAGCTGCTACCAACAAAGCGAGAGCTACTGAATTTGCAAAGAGCATGAAGGTCCTCAATGCTGCCTTTACTACTTCATGCCAGTCTGCCGTTTCCAGGGACCCTTCGCACAGTCTGACTCCTCTGGTCAAGGACTACTTGCATCATTCCCAAGGTCTACTGGAGGAGGGTAATAAAGAACAACATGTTGATACTACTACTACCAGCGCTCCAATACCGACCAAATCCTTGAATCATGGGTACTGCTTCATCATACATTTACCAGATCATACAGTAGCATTCCTTTGTTTAACTTGCCCATGCACTTGTATTTTGACATTTTCAGAGATAGCGATAGGGGCTCATTAGACCGGAAAAAGAAAAGAACCCAGCTAAGTTCATCAGATGAGGATGAAGATTCACGTAACAGTGTAAGCGAAAAGTCTGAAACCAATTTCAAAACACGCCGGCTAAATGGTTGTAAAATGATGAGTGAAGACCAAATTAATAAGTGTGACGACTTGAAAGCATTGAAATTGCAATTAAAATCCTGTCTGGCTAAACTTGGAAGCACGGAGGTGGAATTAAAAACGCTAGAAATCGAAAGAAATATGGAACGCGAAGACTTCCGAAGAAAAGAAAATGACGTGCAGTCAGTCAATGCTGCGTTTAAAGAAGAAACATATAAGAAAATACTAGAGCTTCTGGAATCTGAGTTGAGTTGTGCAGTATGCAATGAAGTTTTC